>APFE031471376.1:875-13514 GCA_000404065.3 Pinus taeda
ATTTTATCCCCAATCTACTTCCTACATTAACTCAGGTTGGTTGGTTGATGCCACATGGAGCTTCTCTACAATTCTCTAAATTTAATTTATTTTTCTTATTTTAATTCACCTTCCTCTTTTCTTAATTAAGTTTAATTGGTTTAGGATTAATCTTTATCCTTACAATATGTTTGTCTTCCCCTTTTATCTAAATAAACCACCTCATCTACCTAGCATTTTCCAACATGGGGAGGGTAGGATTTTTAAGATACTCTATTTATTTATTTATTTTCTATGATCCTCCTTATTCCAAGTTTTATTTTTGATTTAATTTCCTTGGTTTCTAATCATCATTCTCCCTTGGTGTAACTTTACCTAGCTTTCATTCCTTACTTATATTTATTTATTATTATCTATTTTTTTAATGATTCCAAGGGTGCCAAGTTTGGTTGTGCCCTTCAAGAACTTCCCTAGGAGTTCCAAGGGTGTCACATCTAACTGTTTAATTGTGATGCCAAGGGTGCCAAGTTGGTCGTGCCCTTCAAGAATTTCCCTGAAATTCCAAGGGTGCCACACCACTTGCCCTTCAAGCGTCCAGTGACTATGAGGGGATAATATCGTGCAACGTCATAGACCGCTATCGTCTCTTATGTTGCCTGCTATAGTGAGACTAAAGGTGCCGGGGATCAAGGAATCCACCTTGATGTGCGCCCCCCAGTAGGTTCCTCATGAGCGACCCAACTTTGGGACCTGCCCTCATGGCATCGTGATCTTCAAGGCGAAGGTGTTTCAACCCTTCCAGCCCAAGTCACGGCGGGAGTGCTAGTGGGTGAGATCAGGGACTCTGTCCCACCCCTCCCATGTAGTTCCATCCACCTGTACACCCCATCACCCATTTGTGAGTCATTCGGTCAAGCAACTAATCTGTGCCTGCAACCATTAACATATCATCAACATATAGTTAAACATATATGGCAGATTTCAAGATCGACTTAGACTTTAAAAGATAAAATAATATGAATTTTCATCAAACCAGGTGTCATCGACGTGTCATAAGCGAGCGCCTCTGATCGTTTCCTGCCATACTCAAAAATCATTAGCAACAAGGTTTCTCACTGTTAGTCCTTATCATAATAGCATCATTAACAATTCCTGGTCATTCACATCATTGTCCATTATAAGCTTGAACTAATGGAAGTAGGTAACAGAGGGTACACATCCCTCATGGCTATCATCATTTATCATAAATGGAAACATACATATTCATTAAGCCATCAATATCGTAACATCATAGAAATATACTTATCTATCAAATTTATCATCATTATTCTTTTAGTAGAGTGCATACATATTCTTTACTACCCTCATCATAAATTCAAATACTAACTTAACTATTTCATGATGCAATCATCGGAATATTGATAGATAAGATACATAACCATTCATGCTATCATAAAATCAATCATAACCATGAATATCTCAAATAATAGTGTCATGTGTCTGGATCCTCAACCTGAGGTCCTCAAAGAATAAAGTGCGGGCCTTATGGCTAATTAAATGTTTGCGTCATATCACTGTCAGTCAACTAGAGCGGGCACTACAGAGAGAATACACTGAAGGTACATGTATGCTCCTAGACGTTCTAGAACATGGAAGAAATGGCTCATCACCCTCACATATAGGTTGTACACTAGATAAAAAGGCATCAGCCTACTATAGGGGTCCTGGGAAAAAAAACTAATTGTCACACACACTAATTAGTAATAAACCACTAAATTATGTTTGTCAACAAGGCTTCATTGGGAAACTGGAAGGTATCATGGAATTGATGAGGCACAATTATTTTAGATCACATTCTTCATACCAATGCCAGTAATCATTCTTGATTCAACATAAAGAAGTGGGCATAACACCAAGTAGATTTGTGGGCATTTTTTGAATAGGTTTCCATAAATCAAAATTGGGAATGTACACAAGGGCGTCCCTGCTAGCATGACTCTGTTTCATGGAGCCTCCAATAACATAAATCCTATCAGAAATAACACAACAAGAAATATTCCTTCTAGGGATCATCATGGATGCCTTAAAAACAAGAGCTTATGTCCATGTATCATAAACCATTGTACAACTACGTTGAGTTCTTTTGTGAGAATGATAACCTAGAATGAATATCTCATGATTCAAAACTATAGTCCGGACATTAAAAAATTTGGATTTTCACTACCAAGATAATCCAATAACCATGCGTTGCCACACATATTCATCACTATTAGAGGAGACAACTATTTTACCATCCATAAATTATTGTTCTTATTGTAAACATCCTATTTGAGACCAGATCTTCCTTTGCACTAGTGGAAGCATTGAATGGATTTCCCAAAAGATTGAATGCATTGCTCGCTTGAGATTTGTATTGAATGGTGCCATGCCAGACCCAAGGAATCAAATAAACTTCATTATGGACTTTTGCATTTCAACTTTTTCTCAACAATGGCTAGGGTTAAACACCAAAGAGAAGGATGGAATAAACAATGGCATGGCCTACTATCTTGTTTGAAGCATATAAAACACGTAGATTTTTGGCACAGTGAAGTTATTATTCACATATTTGCAAGTATGAATTGGATCAGAAGCCGTAGAAGAGGGAGGTCAGGTCCATTATTACATAATTAAAACTGGGTTTCATTCAGACATGTTTGTGGGGAATAATCTTATCAACATGTATGAAAAATGTGGTATTTTAATTTTTGACAAACACATGGAAATTGTTTCATGAAATGCCTAAAAGAGATGTGGTTCCTTGGAATGTAATGCTTGCAGGTTATGCACAGAGTGAGCAGTGTAAGGAGACTATTTTTTTTTTAAATGAAATTGGCAGGCTTGAAACCCAATAGATTAACTTTTGCAAGCATATTTAAGGTTTGTTTAAGCTTAGGATTTGATCAGGGAGCCGGATAGGGTATGACTAGGTCGGGTATGTTATCAAGGTATTAAATATTTTTGGCTAGATGGAGCATACGCCGAAGATATTCACATTCCCAAGTGTTCTTTGGATGTTTTCTTGTGGTACAAATTCCAAAAAAGTCAAGCAAGATATGCTTAGGAAGGGTACGATGAGGTTTCCTTGCAATTTCTCATTTGAGTGAAATAGGGAGGGGTGGAATTGAATTCAATCACCTTTTTTCCCATTCTTTCCACTTTCACCTCACAAGAGGACTCAAATAATGGTAACCGGGTTCATTCTCTACTCATCAAGTTGGGATTTGAAGGAGACTTTGTTTCATGAAGCCTCCAATAACATAAAACCTATCAAAAATAACACAACAAGAAATGTTCCTTCTAAGGCTCATCGTGGATGCCTTACAAAAAAGAGATTTTGTCCATGTATCATAAACCATTGTACAACTACATCGAGTTCCTTTCTGAGAATGATAACCTAGAATGAAGATCTTATTATTCAAAACTATAGGCTAGGCATTAAAAAAAATGGATTTTCACCACCAAGATAATCCAATAATCATATTGTTGAGCCTCATAGTTGCTTCTTTTTTACACCCTTTTTCACTTATTTTATTCTTCTTTGACCATCATAATCACTTAATGGGCATCAAATCACAAGATTTATGGCATGGCAGGTATATAATTGTCTTGTATTCCATAAGTTGATAATTTTCTTTATTATTAGTCTAATATTTGCTTTAGCTACCGAATTGGGATGATTCTGCAGCTATTATCTGATTCTGCAGCCAAGTCCATGGTTTGATAGGTTCCAAGGTGTCAGCTGGAGAGAGAAATATATGGAAAGGTGGCGATCAATGGACTCAATGATTCCCTCCTACCTTCATGAACCAAATTGATAAAATAAGCTTCTAGTTACGTGGCCAAGGATAAAGTCAACTCTGTCACCTATAACAGGTGAGTAAGGAACGAGATATACACCTCATGATTTGCTTTTTTAATAGAAAATCGTGAGCAAATTTTGTTATGATATACTTTTATAGTTAATTTTAGCATTATGTTAGCAAGCATAGGCATAGAGCTCTGAACATTTAATGATACAGGCTTTATAAAAGACCTCGCAACAAACACAAACACAGTGATTTTTTGTGATAGTGAAAACTTAAAACTGTGTTTTTAATATTTAGTTTATGAAGAACCTTTTCGTTTCCATGTGTGGTTGATTGTTTGATTTGATAGTGTGATTACATGCTTCTCGTGGAGGGCCCCTTCGAGCAGTAAGGATTCTTGTTCATTTTCAGTAGATAGAATTTTTTTATACTTTCATAATATTTATGTTCTATTCAATTGAGTAGATGTATTTTTAATTTCTTTTAGATTCAAATTATGATTGTTTTACTAATCATCTCTTTTATAGAACGAGGACTTATTTGCAAAATTAGATGTTTCATTTCAAACATAAGTGATTTATAATTCAAGCAAAATGCGGATGTAGTTAAGGAGAGATTTATTTCATTTTGGTTTCAAACAATTATGAATGATATTCTTACAGATGTGTGATGAGATTAATAGTAGCCTTTTCCTTTGAAATCGAGTGTGTATATAAATAGTGTGAAGAGTGTAATTAATTTTCATTTACAATAAGTGTGGGATTGATTTACTTATATGCAGAGTTGTGAGATTTTAGAGTGTGAAATTTTCCATAAGTAGCCTTTAGTAAAAGAGTGTGATCATTTTATTTTCTAGGAATAATTGTTTTTCTCATGTGTATTTCAATAACTTAATTTAGAATATATTTCGATAACTCAACTTAATTTAGAATTGGTGTGAATAACCAAAGACTTTTAGTAAATACAGTACACTTACACTTCATCAGCTTACTAGCCCTGGACGATAATTTATGCAAGGAATTTAAGATCAATTAAATTACCAAACATTTTGGCATCGTTGTCGAGGAATTGTAAATAGTAGTCTTTTATTTTTATTTTAAAACAAAAAAAAACAAAAATGATATGCATATGGAAAGAGATTCTAGAGATATATTTGTAAGTAGAGGTAAAATTTTAATTCCGACATCATCACTCATCCCACCATGACCTCGTAGTACCACAGCACCCACTCAAACTCATATTCCATCATTTGCAAGCAAACATAAACTTCTTGAGGTACTTAGGTCCGAAATCCAACCTAGAGATTCACCAACCTCATCAACCGAAGCAGTAAGAGAAGAAGAAGATCCTACATCCTCAATAGAAGGAGTAGTCTTCCAATCTTCAACTAGAGAAAGACTTCTAGGACAAGAGCTAGAGATCCCTAGTGAAGAAGAAGAGGAAGAAGCTTATTTTAACTTACCATTGATAGAAGAACTAAAACAAGAAGAGTTAGAAGAAGAATTAGACAACCCAATTTTTGAACCCTATATTAGTTCTGAAGAATCTATAATGGCTGGAGAAGGGGAAGGAGAGGTACATAATGTTAATGGTGAACAACCTAGGATTGGAGGAGGAAGAGGAGGAAATATAGGAGGAAGGGATGGAAGAGGGAGAGGAGGAGGTAGAGGAGATCTAGAACCCTTTGGATTTCCTATCCTCGATGAAGATGCAACAGCTACAATGAAAAACATCTCACCCTCCATCCTTCCAAATTTTCATGGATTAAGAGGTGAGAATCCTGAAACATTTCTCTTTGAGTTTGAAGTTTTTGTAAATCTTATGATTACTTGCTTGACTCTCAAAAGTTGAAATTGTTTCCAGCAACTATTATAGATGCAGCATTAAAATGGTTCATGGGATTATGAGTACATTCTATAAGAACATTGGAAGAAATGAAATCTACATTCTTAGAGAAATATAAGGATTATTGTATGCCCCATAATATTAAGGATGAAGTCTTTAAAATGGTGCAAAAAGAAGATGAAAATCTTGAAGATTTCATTGAAATATTTGCTTATAATGTTAAAAGGGTTAAAATGCATGAACTAGATGAAGAAATTTTGAAAGCTCTCTTATTAAAATCCATCAAAGATGAGTGGATTGATCTTCTCAATTTGATGGGTAAGGGAGATATTTCTCAGTTATAATTTGGAGAAATTTGTGAGTTATGCATACACATTTCAAGAGGTAAGGCAAGAGCTGGGAAAAATCCAAGAGATCCTCCCATGTCTAGATTTAATAAATCTGCAGTTGGGACTGTAAGTAGGGTTGAATTACACAATTTGTTTAACAATTTTAAAACAGACATTTTGGGAAGTCATAGTGAACAAATAGGTACCCTTAAAGTGCAAAACAAGCAAAATGTTGAAAATGTTGCATTGTCAATCTTTTGTTCCAAATGTAGAAAGAAACATGCTCTAAGAGAATGCCCTCTTGACTTAAAAAGTGTAGAAACCTGTGTTATATGTGCACAAAATCATGATACAAAAGAATGTCCTTCAATAGAAAGTCTTAAAGTTTTTTATCAAGAGGAAATAATACCAAATCAAGTAGATCCTCTATGTTTTATTTCTATGATATCATGGAAAAATTCACAACCAAATATGACTCAGGGATTTAACACTCAAGCATTTGCACAACCATCACAAAACAATTGGATTGCACCCATGCCTTGGAAATCTTGGCCTCAACCTTGGGCACAAGGATGGAAAAATCCTTATGGAAAATGTCCTCAATATCAACAACCTTACCCTATTATTCCACCACAACATTTTCCTCAACATTCTCAACAAACTCAACCTTGAGATTTGAATCCACAACTTTCATTACCATTCCCTCAAATACCAAATAAATTGTCTGCTCAACCACTTCCAAATCCAAATAATAATAAAAATTCACAACCTGTTTACAATATGGAAAGACAGAATTTCCAAATCTACATGATAACTCCACTAGATCTAAACAATGTCCAACTTAGATCTGGTAGAGTATTGGAAAACAAGTCCCCGTCAATTGTTATTCAGGAATCAAAAAAGGAGAATCTCTCTGAAAAAGAGAAGTCTCTTAGTCGAGAAAAATCTCAAAAACAAGCCACCCCTTTACATTCTGATGATATTCCAATAATATCACCTCCTATCATAGAACAACCTTCAGTATCTATCCAAACACCACCTTTTCCTGAGAGATTTAAAAATGATAAAGGGGTAGAAAAATATATTGTATTGCCTGATTATGATATGATAGATGCACTGAATAATGTTTGTATAAAAATTCCTTTTTTTACAAGCTATCAAAGAAATACCAATATTTGCAAAGACAATCGAGGAATTGAGTATTAAAATGCCAAGAAGAAAGAGCAAAGAAATCAAAAGAATTTAGTTAGTTGGAAAAATTACAAATATCGCGATGGGAAAAACAACAATTCATAAATACCTTGATCCAGGAAGTCTTATTGTGAAAACACATATCAATGGTATTGAAATTCCAAATACATTGATTGATTTAGGAGCAGCTATAAACATCATGAGTAAACAAACTATGAATCAATTGAAACTTCCTAATCTTCAATATACACCTACATTGTTTCAATTAGCAGACAAGTCTATTATTAAATCTGATTGTGTATTAGAAGACATATTTGTATCCTTAGATTCTTGGGAGTATCATGTTGATTTTATGATTCTAACACCCGAGAGTAATTTAGGAGGACATCCATTGATTCTAGGAAGACCATGGTTAGCCACAGTGGATGCTTTTATAAGTTATCGATCTAGTGATATGTTTATTTCTGATGGAAGTTCAACAAATAAATTCACATTATATCCTCTTGAAAAGCAATAATATAAATAGAAAGTGAATAATGGATGGATGATGATATTTATATACAACCAATCTTTGTTACTTCACAAATAGAGGAAGAAGATCAGATTTTGAATTTAATGGAAAATAATGAGTATTCCTTACATTGTGAATCTAATCAAATTTTTGAAGAACAATGCAATATTGAACATTTATCATCTTGTCAATTATCTTTACATTCTATGGAAAAATTTGGCAGCTCTTCAATATAATTTTTTTTCAGAAAAAATTTGAATATCAATAATAATCTGGAATAATTTCAAAACAAGGATTTAATAAATATGTTACAAAAACATTCCTCTGCTTATGCATGGGAATATACTGACATGCAATTAATTGATCCTAATACTTGTATACATCATATTTACATTTAATAAAATGTTAAACCAATCTGATAACCTCATAAAAGAATGAATCCAAATTTGGGAGAAATTGTTAAAGAGGAATTACAAAAATGGTTATTTGTGAATTTTATTTATCCAATATCAGATAGCCAATGGGTTTCACCATTGGTAATTGTTCCTAAAAAGAATGGAAAATGAAGAGTATGCATTAACTATAGAGAATTGAATAAATCTACCTTAAAATATCACTTTCCACTTACTTTCATAGATAAAGTTTTAGACACATTGGAAGGAAATAAATATTTCTCATTTCTAGATGGTTTTAGTAGATATAGCCAGATCCAAGTATGATGCAGGAGCATCCAGCTCACCATAATTGGGCAAAAAAATTCCAACCAGGTTCAAAGGCTATTGATTGATTGGACTGTTTAATTATACTGTAATAATTTTTCTTTTAGTTTGTTTTACAAAGTCAGTGAATTTAGACATCTCTTTTTACTTCAGTTAGAATTACTGTAGCTCAGTTATTAGTTAAGGAATGGTCCGTTAAATTAGGGAAATAAGAACCAACTGTTCCTCCAAATCTTGGAATGCCAAGTGATTATAGTTATTAACAAAAATAGTATTTATGTAACCATATTCTCTATCAGTTGGATTAACTGTAAAGATCAACTTAAAATAGAGGGGTATAAAAAAAAATCAAATGTAACAGAGAGGGTTCAGTTGAGTGGAATTATAGGAGAAAAGAAATAGAAACAGTCAGAGCATTCAAACAGAAATTTATTTGTCCATCTGTACCATCTCTATAAATATTTGCCTAAATGAATTTTCTTTCCTTACGGCCTGTTAAACTACCATACAAATAATATTTATCAAATTGCTATTGCAAGTATTCAAATATGAGCCACAGTAAAATATTAAACAACCAGACGAAGTCTCGGTAATCTACAGTCACGAATGACAGACAGCCATACATTTATTTCGCACACAGTCGAATAAGAACCCCAACATATGACATCCAGAAATTGAAGGTGAAGGAATTGCGTATAAGAATCAACCATTTTCCAGTGTTCGAAGAAATAAAGAACAACCAATGAACAGAGACGGAATACAAATGCAAAGAGGTAACGACACTGTACATTTTCTTTTCCTTTCATAAATTTCATTTTATAAAGTCGAAGGACTACAGTTACAGTGATCATTGGTAAAGCTAGAACGATACTATGAAAAACAAAGTCCGTTACCATACATAGAGCAGAGTACGACATATAGTCGGAAAAGCCTTATAAACCAGAAACCCTGAACTAGTGTTTGACAAAACCAACCAACAATGGTTCCCATCTCTTGTAACACTTAATACAGGAGCAAACGGAAGAACTACAGCCGACTTAAACTCATACAGCGACCGAAGGACTTGAGCAAGAACACAAAACCTTAACATTGATCAAAACTAAAACCAGACATTTGGGATTCAGGCCTACCAAGAAAAGAAGTGACTGTACAAGATAAACACTGGAGGATACGCCACCCAGGTTGCCAACATCGACCTGCAAACATTAACTCATATACATTACAACGAAAGCAACGATGGAAAATCCAAGAAAAAGTGCGAATACCTGTGGAGAAATAGAATTACAGTGAAATTACCTGGAGAGCGCAACCGTGTGACATCCTGAAGAGTTTGAGTGACTGTAGACCAAAGGAACAAAGTGGGTTAGTTCCAAAAAGAGAAGTCGAGCAAGATTGAAGCAAGGACAGGAGTCTTTACCTGTTCCAAACGAAGGATGTGTGCCCGAAAGGTCCTGTGCTTGAAGGCAAAAACAATGCCGCACTGTGAGAGACCCAACCAACAACAAGAAAATAATACTCAACTAGATTCGAACCAGAGACAACAAGGTTCTGGGAAAAACACAACAAAACCACAGTGATTTCCAGTGACGACTACCAAAACCTCGACCAAGAACCATGAGATACACAGACAACAAGATACAATAACCAGCAACCAGTACTTAACAATACCTTAAGGAATCCGCGCATGTAAGGAAGGAAAGAATAAAATTACTCACCGAAGTCAAGCCATGGAACCAGGCCGAATAGCCATCAAAACCAAATGCCATTGCCATTAAACTTGCAAGCAGGTTGAATAGAGGAGGAGCCGAGTTTTTCCCGCACAAAGAGTCGAACATACCAACAAAGCAGAGCATACAACATTCTACCAAAGAACCCAAGAAACCCTTGACCTGAACAGAAAACCTCAGAGCGAAAACGACGAAGGAACAATCCAGAAAGTGCCATAATGAACAAGGGTTAAGGCGCGAAGGGAAAACGGGAGCAGTTTCGAGGCGGAGTACAGGGCATTTACTCCCGGCATTAATTCTCCAGCTACCAACCTTCACAAAAATCCCGCGGACAAACACAGTTAAGATTTTTATCTGCCACGTATGCTATTTCCCTCCGCGTGTAAAGTGTAAAGTGTATACCAAGTGGGTTGGGTTACACCAGAGTGGTATCAGAGCAGTGAGTTAAAGAGATTTGAAAAAAAATGGATGTAGGTAGACGAGGACGAGGCCGAGGTGCTCGTAGAATGGAAGATGAGGCATTACGAGAAGAACTGAGAGTTCTTACTGCTCGTTTGGAAGCAGTAGAAGCAGGCAGGAGAAGAGATCCAAAAATGGGCGATGTGAGTGAAGAAGAAGTAGAAGTGGCAGCAGATGGACCTGAAGGCGAATCAGCAGAAGTGAAATTACTGAAGTCTGTCTTATTGTCGAACAGCAGACCAAAACCAGAACTCCCGACATATGATGGTAGTTTGTCTATTGATGTTGTGTTAGATTGGATTAGTGAGATGGACAAGTATTTTGAATGTGAGGAAGTTAGTGAAGACCGTAGAGTCAAATTTTCAGCAACAAAGCTGAAAGGACACGTAGCTCTGTGGTGGGACAGTGTCCAGAATGAGAGGAAGAGGTTGAAAAAAACACCGATTAAAACTTGGACAAGGATGGTAGCTAAATTGAAGGGTAGATTTCTACCAAGGGATTATCAAATCGCGTTACATAGACAGGTACATAATTTGAGACAGAGGGGACTGACTGTGAAAGAGTATACAAAGGAATTCTACTGAGTGAATTTGCGAGCCGGATATACAGAGGATATGGCAGAAAGGACAGCCAGATATCTAAATGGACTGAGGATGGATATTTTGGATGAAATAAGTATTTTGTCTCCAAATAATACTGAGGAGGCATACCAGAGCGCAATTAAATCAGAGGAGAAAATTAACCGAAGACAGAATGCCCAGAGAGGACAGGGGTCTACCAGAGGGAGAGGCCAGTCCTATGGCAGGGGCCGGACTGCCAGCAACAGTGGGGAAGCCAGCAGTTCGAGAACTTCGGGAACAACAGAAAAAGGAGACGGAACGAAAGGTGGCAGATCGTTCCAATGCGGCAGAGGAAATGGCCGTGGAAGGGGAACTGGCTATCAATGCTATAGATGCCACAAGTGGGGCACTGTTCATTTGAGTGCCCAGAAACAGATTCAGCTGGACAACGAGGTGCATATGTGGCACAACCAGAGGAAATAGCAGCACCCCCTCAAGAGGCAGAGAATGCCCCAGAAACGGGAGAAGCGTTAGTGCTGCATAAGGTATTACTGAAACCAGTTGATGAGAGTGTCGAACAGACGCAGCGGAAAGGTCTGTTCAGGACAATTTGCAAATCACTGGGTAAGTGTTGTAAGATGATAATCGACAGTGGAAGTACGGACAATTTGGTGTCCACAGAAATGGTGGAAAAGTTGGGGCTGAAGCGTTTAAAACACCCCAATCCGTATAGAGTTTCATGGTTACAAAAGGGGCACCAGTTACTGGTGGACGAGCAGAGTGAGGTTGAATTTCAAATAGGACGATATAAAGATAAAATTATTTGTGACATCATGCCGATGGACGTATGTCACATATTATTGGGCAGGCCTTGGCAATATGATAGGAAGGTGACACACGATGGAGTGATGAACTGTTATAAGTTCGAAAAATATGGGGTCACGCATACCCTTGTGCCTATCAGAGAAGAGAAGGAAACGACTGAAGAAAACGAAACCAAAGCATTGCTAATGAGAGGAAAACAATTTTTAAAACAGGCTGAGAATAGTGAAATAAGTTATGCTGTAGTCAAAAAGACAAGGACAGTTCTCTTACATACATAGATAACAGATTTACCCGTGGAAATACAACAAATTTTGGAAGAATTTACATATATAGTAGTGGACGACTTGCCAGACAAGTTACCCCCCAAGCGGAGTATCAACCACCATATTGACTTCATACCCGGAGACAGCTTACCAAATAAAGCAGCCTATCGAATGAGCCCCAAGGATAATGAGGAAATCAGCAAACAGGTGCAAGAACTATTGGAAAAAGGTTTAATCAGAGAAATTTTGAGCCCATGTGTTGTGCCAATAGTCCTCGCCCCCAAGAAGGGAGGAGAGTGGCGGATGTGCACCGATTCCAGGGCCATCAATAAAATCACCATCCGGTACAGATTTCCGTTACCGCGTATGGATGATATGATGGA
>APFE031471376.1:16108-32781 GCA_000404065.3 Pinus taeda
TAGTTAGACGTACTCGGCGGAAAAATTATTTTCAGTACCTGGTCAAGTGGAAGAACCGTCCGATTGAGGACAGCTCATGGCTTGACGCCAGGCAGATTGGACGAACAAGAATGTCGGTCGAGGAGCTCATGAACCGGATTCATGATCTCTTTTCACCCCGAGAGCTTGATGCAGGAGCCTGATCGAGGAGCATCCAGCTCACCGTAATTGGGCAAAAAAATTCCAACCAGGTTCAAAGGCTATTGATCGATTGGACTGTTTAATTTTACTGTAATAATTTTTCTTTTAGTTTGTTTTACAAAGTCAGTGAATTTAGACATCTCTTTTTACTTCAGTTAGAATTACTGTAGCTCAGTTATTAGTTAAGGAATGGTCCGTTAAATTAGGGAAATAAGAACCAACTGTTCCTCCAAGTCTTGGAATGCCAAGTGATTATAGTTATTAACAAAAATAGTATTTCTGTAACCATATTCTATATCAGTTGGATTAACTGTAAAGATCAACTGAAAATAGAAGGGTATAAAAACAAATCAAATGTAACAGAGAGGGTTCAGTTGAGTGGAATTATAGGAGAAAAGAAATAGAAACAGTCAGAGCATTCAAACAGAAAGTTATTTTTCCATCTGTACCATCTCTATAAATATTTGCCTAAATTAATTTTCTTTCCTTACGGCCTGTTAAACTACCATACAAATAATATTTATCAAATTGCTATTGCAAGTATTCAAATATGAGCCACAGTCAAATATTAAACAACCAGACGAAGTCTCGGTAATCTACAGTCACGAATGACAGACAACCATACATTTTTTTTGCACACAGTCGAATAAGAACCCCAGCATATGACATCCAGAAATCGAAGGTGAAGGAATTGCGTATAAGAATCAACCATTTTCCAGTGTTCGAAGACATAAAGAACAACCAACTAACAAAGACGGAATACAAATGCAAAGAGGTAACGACACTGTACATTTTCTTTTCCTTTCATAAATTTCATTTTATAAAGTCGAAGGACTACAGTTACAGTGATCATTGGTAAAGCCAGAACGATACTATGAAAAACAAAGTCTGTTACCATACATAGAGCTGAGTACGACATATAGTCGGAAAAGCCTTATAAACGAGAAACCCTGAACTAGGGTTTGACAAAACCAACCAACAACGGTTCCCATCTCTTGTAACTCTTAATACAGGAGCAAACAGAAGAACTACAGTTGAGTTAAACTCATACAGCGACCGAAGGACTTGAGCAAGAACACATAACCTTAACATTGATCAAAACTACAACCAGACGTTTGGGATTCAGGCCTACCAAGAAAAGAAGTGACTGTACAAGCTAAACACTGGAGGATATGCCACCCAGGTTGCCAACATCGACCTGCAAACATTAACTCATATACATTACAACGAAAGAAATGATGGAAAATCCAAGAAAAAGTGCGAATACCTGTGGAGAAATAGAATTACAGTGAAATTACCTGGAGAGCGCAGCCGAGTGCAACCGTGTGACATCTTGAAGAGTTTGAGTGACTGTAGACCAAAGGAACAAAGTGGGTTAGTTCTAGAAAGAGAAGTCGAGCAAGATTGAAGCAAGGACATGAGTCTTTACTTGTTCCAAACGAAGGACGTGCGCCCGAAAGGTCCTGTGCTCGAAGGAAAAAACAGTGCCGCACTGTGAGATACCCAACCAACAGCAAGCAAATAATACTCAACTAGATTCGAACCAGAGACAACAAGGTTCTGGGAAAAACACAACAAAACCACAGTGATTTCTAGTGACGACTACCAAAACCTCGACCAAGAACCACGAGATACACAGACAGCAAGATACAATAACCAGCAACCAGTACTTAACAATACCTTAAGGAATCCGCGCATGTAAGGAAGGAAAGAATAAAATTACTCACCGAAGTCAAGCCACGGAACCAGGCCGAATAGCCATCAAAACCAAATGCCATTGTCATTAAACTTGCAAGCAGGTTGAATAGAGGGAGCCGAGTTTTGCCCACACAAAGAGTCGAACATACCAACAGAGCAGAGCATACAACATTCTACCAAAGAACCCAAGAAACCCTCGACCCAAAAAGAAAACCTCAGAGTGAAAACAACGAAGGAACAATCCAGAAAGTTCCATAATGAACAAGGGTTAAGGCGCGAAGGGCAAACGGGAGCAGTTTCGAGGCGGAGTACAGGGCATTTACTCCTGACATTAACTCTCCAGCTACCAACCTTCACAAAAATCCCGCGGACAAACACAGTTAAGATTTTTATCTGCCACGTATGTTATTTCCCTCCGCGTGTAAAGTGTAAAGTGTATACCAAGTGGGCTGGGTTACACCAAAGTAGCTCCATAAGATCAATATAAAACCACTTTTACCTATCCATGGGGAACCTATGCTTATTGAGTACTTCCTTTTGGGTTGTGTAATGCACTTGCAACATTCCAAAGGGAAGTTTTACGTATTTTTTCTGATAATTCATGATAGTGTGGAAGTTTCCATGGATGATTTTACAGTTTATGGAAATTATTTTGAAGAAGCTCTTAAAAATTTGGAAAAAGTTCTCATTATATGTAAGGAAGAAAATCTCTCATTAAGCCATGAAAAATGTTTTATGATGTTTACTGAGGGGATTGTTTTAGGACACCTTATTTCATGAAATGGAATTATAGTGACACATCTAAAGTAGAAGGTATTTCTAAATTGTCAATTCCATCTTGTGAATGAGATGATAGAAGTTTTCTTTATTTTACTGGTTACTATAGAAGATTCCTAGAAAACTTTACAAAAATTGTATCTCCACTTTTTAAATTGCTCACAAAATATTGTGAATTCAGTTGGAGTTCTGATTGCCAAAAGTCATTTGAAACATTGAAAGAAAAGATTTATGGAGCACCTATTCTAAGAGGACCAAATTGGAAATTAACTTTTCATATTTCAACAGATGCTTCAGAGACAACATTAGGATATGTACTAGGAAAAAACGATTTAACTCCTTATGACATTTATTATAACAGTAAAAATTTGACTCCCACAGAGTTAAACTAACTATAACAGTTTAACTGCTTTCCATGCCATCAAAAAATTCAGACATTACATCACCGGCTATGAAACCTTTGTACATACTGATCATTCTGCAAATAGGTACTTAATGAATAAACCAATCACTAATGGCATAATTACTAGATGGTTATTGTTGTTACAAGAATTCAATATTACTATTTGGATCGGTTTGGAAAACAAAATACAGTTGTTGAATTTCTATCTATGATTCAAAATGATAATAATGTGTACCTGTAGAAGACAATTTTCCTGATGAATATTTATTTGCAGTATCTACTAAATCTCCTTTGTTTGTAGATATTGCTAACTATTTGACTACATGAAAGTTACCATCATATTTGTTCCATCGAGAAAAAATGAAGGTAATTCAAATTAGTACATCTTATTCATGGATAAACGAAGAATTGTATAGAACAAGGCCATATCTGATTATTCAAAGATGTGTCAAAGAAGATGAAGTACCAAAAATACTAAAAGCTTGTCATGATGAGCCATGTGGAGGACACTTCACTGACAAAAGAAATTCTTACAAAGTCATTCTCTTAGGACACTATTGGCCTTTCCTTTTCAAGGATGCCAAAGAATATGTAAAGAGATGTGATAGTTGTCAAAGAATGGGGAAACCTATTCCTTTAGATGAAATGCCTCTGCAACCTCAGGTACTCATTAAACCTTTTGAGAAATGGGCTCTAGATTTTGTTGGTCCAATTAATCCACCATCCAGAAAAAAAAGGTACATTTTTGTTTGAACTAATTATGTTACAAAATGGATAGAAGTTAAATGACTTTCTTTTGCAACTGAAAATGATGTAGTTTCATTTATTTTCGACGATATCTCTACTCGTTTTGGTGTCCCAAGGGAAATTGTGACAGATCAAGGTACTCAATTCGCATCCAAATTGGTATAGAAGATAATGGAGAAATATAAAATCAAACATCGAAAGTCCACTCCATATCATCCACAAGAAAATGGACAAGTGGATTCCACTAATAAAGTTATTGAAGCAATTCTCACTAAAAGTTTGCATATGCATAGAAGAGACTGGGCATAAAAGCTTCTAGAATCTTTATGGGCATACCATACCACATGGAGAAACACTACAGGACATACTCCCTACAAAATTGTTTATGGGAATCAAGTCTTATTTCCTATTAAGTTCCAGATAAAGACCTTCAAGACAGTAGTTAAATTATGCCTTGATCTATCTGAAGCACATAAACAAAGAATGGAGCAGTTGAATGAACTAGATGAGATAAGACAAAATGTAATTCAAAGAACCAAAATAGTTCAACAACAAAGATCCATGTGGCATGAAAAGTACATAAAGGAAAGAAAATTTCAACCAGGAGATTAGGCATTACTTTTTGACTCAAAGTTTAAAGATTTTCAAGGAAAATTTCAAACTCATCGGTTTGAGCCTTATGATATTGAAACTTTCGCAGTCAAGATCATACCCATTGATGAAGAAAGAGTGACATTCCTTGTAAATGGTCATCGATTGAGAATTTATCACAAGCCATTGACAAAGGAGGAATTTGTTAAAAACCTGCAAGAAAATATTGATTTGAAGATGATTAGGAAGGGTTTTCCTTCCTCTCCAACTTGATTTGTAAAGATTTTTGTTTTTCTTAATATATATATATATATATATATATATATATATATATATATATATATAAATATATATATATAATATATATATATATATTATATATATATGAAAACCAGCACTGTTGGCATGTTTATACAGAACATTCAAGGTGAAAACCAAGTAACTTTGGCACCTTAAATTTAAATTTTCAATCCTATTCTAATTCACATTTTATTTTTATCCTTCTTTTTCTTTTCAGAATAAGTAGCTACAAAATTGATGAGAATCTGAAACTTTGACACAATTCTGCAACTGACATTTACAAGAACCATCAACTGGGACAATTGAAGACTTCAACAGAAGAGGAAGATCAAACCTACAATTACAAGTACGTGAAGACAATCCAGGCATACCAATCAATTGTTAGAATCACAAACTCAAAGGTATGAAAATATTAGACTTGGCAATAAAGTTAAAACATTATATTATGAATGACATAGACGTTATACCACCATTTAAAATAATGATTGTTATTCTGACTTTAGAAAGAGTTGTAAATATTATATCACATTAATGAAATCAACCACACAAGAGCCAATTACCATTTATCATTACATGAACACTCCATTTTAACCCTGCCTACTCATATCCATTTAATACATTGTCCCCTCAACCCTATTCTTCAAATATGTGTTGTACTCTTTTCCATCTCATTTTCCCATATTCATCCTCATAACTAATATCATTCTTAAACCCTGTCGAGGAAGCAACTATGAAGTAGAACTTTTGCCAACATGGGGGTCATTTTCCAAACATAGCCGAATGGGAGAAAATTTATGCAAAGGTATCCATAGGTCAGGCAACTCCTCCAACAAGCACAATGGCTAAATTTCATAGAAAAGTTTGATGGCCACGATAGAGAGGTGACTAAATCCTTTGCTCGAGCTTTTGATGGAACAGGGGCAGAAATCAGAGACATTAAAATTGTGGTGACAAATTCCTTCTTAGTTGAAGTAACTGGACTACCAATAACTGGTGAAATATGGTTCAAAAAATGGGCATTGAAGGAAGCGAATGGAAGGTATTCTTGAAAAAACCAGGTATGGATACAGCTATTTTAAAAAAGGGTATTCCAAGCAAAGATTTGAAAAATAAATGGAGAAATTTGCTATTAGTAATCCAGAAGTTCATCACCTGTGAGGGAAGGTTCAGTAGTGTGTTCTTTATTATATTAGATTAATGATGCATTTTCTGGAGGGAAATGAAATTAATCTACCTTATTTTCTACTTAATAGTCTAAGGAAGATGTCTGGCAACACTAAAAGAGAAATTTAGTTCATTGAAAACACTTTATATCATCGTGGCCTTGTGAAAATGCTTATTGAAGCCCATATTGAGAGCATATGAGATAATTGGGACAATTTCCTAATCATAAATCATTTCAAGGAGTTAGAGCAGGAAGAGCCTAGTGACAGTAAGCTAAAAATAAGCAGAAGAAAATTTCCATAAAATCCTGTTGAAAATATCATTGACAACCCTACTGATAATTCACCTCTACAACTGAAACAACACTCAGAAGATGAGATTCCCCTGGTTAATATTTTAGAAAACATAAAGAAAAAAAGGTTAGAAGAAAGAAATCCAACAAAATTCATAATATTTCATCCATTGTAAGAATAAGTGCCAGACTTAATAAAACATTGAAGGATTCAACTCAACAACTTACAAAAGTTGTTAATTTGGAAGAAGAGGAGTTGAAGGTTCCATCACCCACTATTCTTACACCAATCCATAGTCCAACAATAAGAACACCATAGATTGATCCAGCTCAGCAAGAGATATATGACTACATTGAATCTCTGGAGAGAAAAGCTGCAGAAAAGGCATCTTCTTCTACAATCCATGACAAAGAAATCCAGTCTAACAGTCCACAAGAACCTCCAATCATGAAAAATCTGAAACAAGAAGCCTTTGAGTTTAAGACACTGAATAAACATTTAAATAAGGAACATGAGGCATTAAAGGTGAAAAATGAAATTCAAAGAACCAAAAATGATAAAATTTTGCTGCATCTAGGTTTATGGTATGAAAAGAACAAGAAATTAAAGGAAAGAAATAAATTTCTCAAGAGAAAGTTCATGGGTTTAAAATGTAGGATTTTGATGAAGAAACCCAGAATGACAGTTGCAAGAAAAAAGGTAAAAAGAACGAAATTGGATCTTTTGTCCCAAGTTTATGAGAGAGTGCAACGACAGAGAAAAACTATCATTTTTGAATTTTTGCATGAGGACATGCAATGACCTCTGTGTGGGGGAATGTTAAGCCTCATAGTTGTTTCCTTTTTGAAACCTTTTTCACCTGATTTTGACCACCATAATCACTCCATGGGGATAAGATAACAAGAATAATGGCATGGCAGGTATATATTTTTCTTGCCTTTCATAAATTCACAATGTTCCTTATTGTTAATCTAATATTTGTTTCAGCTATCGAAACAGAGTGATTATCAAGCTAACATTTGATTCTATAGCTAAGCTCATGGTTTTCTAGGTTCTGGAGTGCCAGATGGAGTGAGAAATATATGGGAAGGTGGATAAATATGTGTACAAGGATTTCATCCTATCTACACAAACTAGATCAGTGAAGGAAACTTCCAATCACGCAGTCAAAGGAAAAGTTAACTCTGTTAGCTAAATCAAGTGAGTAAGAAACGATATGCACACCTCATGATTTTCTTTGTCAAATAGCAAATTGTGAGCAGATTTCGTGATATTATATTTTATGTTTAATTGTAGTATTTTATTATCGAAGTTTAAGCTCTGAACATTTATGATATGAGCTTATAAAATACCTCGTAGAAGATAATTCACTGTGACTTATGTTATGCAACAATGATAATTAAAAATTTTGTTTTCAATTCAAATACAAGATATCCTTCTTGTTTCAATGTGTGGCTGAGAGTTTATTTCAATTCGCAACCATCTGCTTGTGGAGGGCCCCCTTAAGTAGTCAAGTTTTTCAATTTATTTTTTATTTTCTTCATTATAATTTCCCCTTAACTCAGTTCATTAGTTGTTTTTTATTAAGTAGATGCATCTGTTAAAATGTTTTCTTTGTACTGGTCTTAGATTTCATAACAGGATTTGAATGATAACTTCGGCATATGGATTGAATCTAGCAGTAGTGAAATTGATTATGTACTTAGAATAAGATTCAGTTTTATAAAACAAAGAATTTATTTACAGTTTGTATTCATAGTTGATTTATAAATTCAAAAGAGTTTGATTCTTTTCAAGAAAAGTTTTGATTTGTTCATGCAAAGAGTGTGTTGTATTGATTCAAGTTTCTTACAAAATAGAGTGATAGATATGCAATAGAATTTGAAGAATTTCATGAATTGAGTCTTATTATTTTTTGCAAGTGTGAGATTGATTGTCTATATTAAGATTTTGATTGTTTTCTTTTTTATTTTCATAAGAATGTGCTCATTTTTCTTAAGATTTATCTCAATAATGAATTCAATCATATGCATTTCAATTTGAATAATTGAAGGCTTCTAGCACATATAATGCACTTACACTAATCGTTAGTTTACTGATCTTGATCGATAATTCATGTAACAATTTAAGACAACTAGATTGAAAAACACCAAGTTCTTTTTCAAATCAGGTACATACAATACTTCTTGTAGATGAAGGGTTTGACCTTGACCTTGATTCAAGTGAAGAGTGACAGTCCTAATCCCTTTCACGAGGTAGGTGGAATTGTCCCTAAGTATGATCTCCATATTTGTCTTATTTTCAACCAAGTTTGAGAGGGCCTTCTTGTACCCAGTGAAGTGCCTTGAGGCACCACTATCAATCAACCATTAATCATATGTATCTAGAGGAGAGGCAGCAGTGAGGGAAGAAATAAGATGACATTATTTTTGCTTATTTACAACATTAATCTCTTCATACTTGGAGTTTCTCGACTTCTTGGGAGGATGACCATTTCCATATCAAGCAGCGAGAGCATTCGTCTTTCCTTTGTTGTTGAACTTGTTGTTCCTTTGATTGACATTGTCTGTGTAGTTGTTTTGGTTGTTGTTGTCATCATCCCTTGGAGTATCTTTCTTGTGAGGACACTCTCTAGCAAAGTGGCCAAACCTGTTGCAATTGAAGCATCTTCCTCTTCCTTCTTTGAATTCGGCTTAAACCATTGACCTTGTCTTCTTGGAACACCATTGTTGTTTCTTTTAGAATGAATGGAGAAAGTGGTAGGATTATTTCCATTTGAGGGCTTATCTTTTCCCATCATCCTGATTTCTTATTGAGTGCATCTAGCCAGTAATTCATCAAAGCCCATAATCTTGTCATTGTTGAGGATGGTAGTGTTAAACACATCCCATTATTTTGTAAGGCCTCCAAGTGAAATAAGAGTGAGCTCCCTGTCACCAACAACTCCTCCAATAGATAGGAGATCATTCTTGATTTCAGTCATCCTCATGAAGTAGGATTGAATGGATTCTCATCTATCTATCTTAATGTTTTTCAACATGTTCTTAAGAAAGAGAGCTTGATTTGAGTTATTTACTTTGAACATCCCATCCAGCTTGTCATATATCTCCTTACATGTTTCCAAAACAAAAATATAGGCAACCAAAGGTTGTGAATAGAATCAACAATAATTTTCTTAGCTTTGACCTCACCTTTATTGTACTTTGTTTTTGCAACAACAGGTGCATTTGAAGGAACATTTTCTACTCTTCCTTTGACATAGTATTGTTGAAGCCTAGAAATGTCCTGGCTCAACCTGTCAGAAATTTCCCGGTCAGAGTCCCAATTAGACTCTTTTATGTTGTAATGGAAATCCTAAATGGTTTGAATGGGTTTCTAGTTACTCGTGTCCTAGACCTATCCTTTGTTAACCTAGTCTAAGCTATCTAAACAAATATATACAATATGCACAATAATGATATTTAGTTTGTTTAGGAGTGATGATGTTTATGATTAACAAATTGAAGACTAGAGAATCATCTATATGATATGACTTTAGAAAATATGACTTCTTAAACGTGACTGAAACTAGGGCTTAGTCGAGATGCTATGAGGTTTTCTCCTTCACAAGGAGTCTTAAAAATAAAAAGAAATGAATCCAACTAATATTATGATGCAAATTAATATAAAAAGGAAATCTATCTTGACTAAGTACATGATAACCTCATCCTTAATCAAGAGCCAAAAATATTCTAATTGGAGGAGGAAGAACTCTGTTTGATCTCATGATAAAGATTTACTTGCTAATCCCAAAGTGATTTGAGGATCTGCAAGTGTCTTTAGTGAAAATACAAATAAAGTGATCGTGCTAAAAAAACTATCCAGATACTATTCACATACCTAAGATAAGTTATAAAACGAGTTCATAATTTTAACATAAGCTGAGAGAATGATCTTCTCAACTTGATGCAAAATGATATCGAAAGAATAAATAGAAAATTATTAATCCTTATCAATAAATTCATAATAAAGGTTAATAAATTAACTTATCTTCCAAAAATTAAGAATGACCAGCGCCACTTATAAATATGATAGTAGCAAGATCAAAACATTTATATTTTATTTCAAACATCATTCATAAAAAAATGCACATTTAATAAAATAAGAATACCATGGAAATAATAATGTATAGAAATAAAGAAAGAAATTATTTTAATGTCCACGAGGCTAAAGATAGCCTATGGGACAGATTGCTTCTTCACCTACTTCATATATTCAGCCCTTTTTCTGTAAAGCTTCAAAATAAATTCTCCCAACTTCTCGACAAACCCCTCGCTAAATAGATTATCCCAAGAGCTAGTTGCCAACATATCTGCATAACTTTCCCTGTTGCCTTTGAAGGCCTCACATTCTTTTTTTTTCACATACTGGTTCACGGATACCCGGGTCAGTGGGTAGCCGCTACGTCCAGGGTTGTTTAACACTGAGTGGACGCCACCCGAAGGGCATCAACGGCCCTCGGCCTATTTACTGACCTAACCCCAAGAGCTTTCAGGATTCGACCCTGTGACCTCCCATTGGCGGGGCACTTGATTTGACCGATTGAGCTAACTCTTGGGGATAAGGCCTCACATTTTAAAATGAAATGTTTTTCTATTTCCACTTTTTCAGAAGAATGAAAAATGCATACTCTTTCCTCCCACACTTCCTTTGGCATTTTCCAGCGCCCTGTTTCACAACAGAGTTGATGAGAATTAGTCCTTAACTGAGCAATAAGAATTTTGTCTCTCAAAGAGATGTTTCCCTCTATGTATGCTTTTGGTTGATGACTATGGGTGGAATTAAACACTTCAATATAGTACTTTTTCTTTCTTCCTAGCTTCTTATCCCAAGTACGCTTGTGGAACTTTTCGATAACAAAATCTTTTATCTCTTTGTTGTTTATGGGACAGGTGTTCAAGCAAATACCCCATTTACTAAACCATTTGTTATTTTGTTGCATCCAAGTTTTTTTTATCTTACACAATCTATCATTAAAGGCAACCTTAAGCCATCTACCCTTTTCCATTTGCTCAATTTTTTTTAAATACCTTATGACTTGCACCATAGCAATTGCTTCAATAGGAGTAGTCTCTGTTTCACTTAACAAGATACCATAAGGAGCTACACTTTTAATTTTAAATTTGTTTGTAATCAAATGCTTCTGATTTTTCTCAATTTGTCTCCACTGCATGTCGAATGTACTGCTAGCCCATAATTCACAACCATAGAGAATCACCGGAATCACTAGAAGCCCAAAAAGAGTTTGAATTGTTTTCCAGTCCCATAACTCTATCTCTCTAAACCTATTTTGAAAAGCAGAAAATTATTTCCAACACCCCAAAGTTATTTTCTTTCTACAACCATTCTAGCTTAGATTTTTGTTGAAGTCAATTCCGAGGTATTTGTAATCTGCAACTTCTCCCAGAATGTTGCCTTCAAAGTAGAACTTATGCTGATTATGTTTTCTTTTCTTAGAGAAAACCACTACTTTCATTTTGTTGATATTGACTTGCATCCCCACACTTTAACAAAAATGCTCAAGGGATAGTAAGTGCTCTTGCAAACCAAGAGTTGATTTAGCAATTAGAATAAGGTCATCTGCATACAAGAGAAGCCTTATAACAAACTTGCCCAAATAGATACCATCACCCCTTGTGAATTTAACCACTCCTCAAGCTTGTTGATATATAAACCAAAAAGGGTAGGAGACAATGGGCAACCTTGCTTGACCCTGATATCGCTTCTAAAACTTTCAAAAATGCCCGTTGAAGTTCTAATTTTGACTTTCACCTCTTCATACAGTCTATGCACAACTGCTCTTAAATGTTTAAGAACCCCAAGTTCCTCCATTCTGTGCCAAAGCTTATCCCAAGGAACCAAGTCAAACGCTTTTCCGAAATCAACAAAGCAACAAAATACTTCTTCCTTTTTATCCCAAACATTTTCAATGACGTGCTTTAAAGTTGTACAATGATCAACTATGGAATGTTTAGGTCTAAAACCTACTTGCCCTTTAGCACGCTTATCTCTTTCTTTTTCCCACTTGCTAATTTTGTTTTCTAGTATGCCTCGAAATAGCTTTGCAAACAAATGTTTATCATGATGGTCCTATAATTGGAGGGATTATTGACATCACCGCTCTTGAAAAGAGGTATTTCCAGACTAGTTGTCCAATCTGTGGGGAGCCTTTGTTGTATGATGTTGTTGAAGATTTTTGTAATGTGAGGTGCAAGTATCGTTGAGCCCCACTTTAGATATTCTGCTTGGAGTTCAACTGAGTATTTTTCTTTTCCAACACCCAACTTCTTGATACCCATCTCTACCTTTTGTACCGTGAAGAGTTCAGTATTAGTGTTAACTAAGGGGGGGGGGCGCGGGGGGGGGGGTCAACCTTGGGAAACCTTTCTCATAGAGTTGTCTTTCATAGTCAAACCATTTAGAAGCTATAATATTATTTCCAATTTATAGTCAAACCATTTAGAAGCTATAATATTATTTCCAATTTATATCTTTTTCAGTTGGGGTTCATTCCAAAATAATTGGGATTATTTTTTCCAAGAAAGATTAGTTTTTCCCTCCTTGAAACCATGAAATTGGCATTTTTCTTGCTTAATAATTGCTTGTAAGCTTTGAGCTTTATGTTATCCTTGTTTGACTCTTTCCACATTCTCCTTTGCCTTTTTGCATTCCTCGTCAAACCAAGCATTAACCGAAAAACAATTTGTTTCAAACTTCCTAATTTTTGCTCTTTTGCACTTTGCAAGTGCATATTGAATTAAATGTGTTAATTCATGACTAAGAAGGTTGTGAATTGTAATTTTCTCATTCTCGAAGAGCATCTCTAGTGTCATTTTGAAGGTATTACAATTTTCTGGGGTAAAAAAAATTCTTCCCTATAGGAGATTTTGTTGGACATGCTAAATTTTTTACTCTAATTCTTTCTTTTGAATCCAAGAGAAACATAAATAAATTGGCTTGTGATTTGATTTTAAGTCCCACAGTTGATCTCCAATCAAAACTTCCTCCATTTTCTCACACAAACCATGCAAGCAAAGTACATACTCTACCACATTTGCTCCATTGTAAATATTGCAAATGAAATTACCGGACTTTGTCCATCTAGTCAAGCCATTACAAATGACCAAATCAATGATCCCACATAGAGCAAGCAATTGCTCACCAAAGAGATTGCAGCCCTTGTCCTTTGAAATTCTTTCCCACTGATGATTACTTTCTTCTGTAAGCCAAATAGGGTTGCAATCATCGTTAAAACAAAGAATGTTAGCTTGCTCACTTGCAGTCCTAGCATTGAAATCGCCCTTTGCCATTCCCTATTGCCTTGTTCCACACTACCATCTTCCAGTGTCCTTCAAAAAGAGGTGTCTTATACCCTTTCATGCTCATGTGTTTCTATGAGGCAAATTATGTCTATCTTTCGCAATAGACGCTAACCCAGGGCCTCCTCTCTATGAGTAACCTCTACAATTTCAACAAACTAATCTTAAGGAAACCTGAGTATAACTTGATTGCTATTTATTTTAACATACAAAATTCCCTACTTTACCATACTGTATATTATATATAATATTCCTATTGAAATATTATATATTAACATTGGAATATCATATATGAACATGAAATTCATATTCATACATCGCATCCCATTAAAACATTTGATGCAGATTTATAATAAGAATTGATATATGACCTAGTTTTAGGTATCATGAACTCTTATTACAAATGATTATGCGTGTGCTAAAATTTCCACCAACAACGCTCTTGCGTTTAGCCTTCTCCAACACTGGCAGAACGCTACACACACTGTATGCGCACATCCTGTATGTACACGCATAACACTGCCACGCACATTATCCAAGCAACGCTGCTGCTCTCGCGCTCCACAACAACACAGTCCAAACAACACGTATGTGTTGCTCCACACGCTGCCTCCAAAGGTTGCGTTAATTTCCCTGCAACGTCTCCCTACGCTCCAGCAACTTACACTGCCAATGCCCTCCTCAGCACTGCGTGCCTCCTCACCTCCAGCAACCTCCGCTGCCAGTCCGCTCCCCCGCTCCCCAATCTAGCTAACGCTACCTTCCCAGCGTTCTACCTCCCTCTTCCGACCTCCAATATTCCGTTATGTTGCGTTCTACCTTTTATGTTGCGTTAAGCTCACTGCTACAGATCCCTCTCCCACTGGTGCCATTTATTTGGCTGTCTTTGCAACGATTTCTCTGCATTGAATATTCCTGTCAATAGAATTGGAAAACTTATTTATTTACCACCGCTGCGTATTACAATTCGACTTAGGAAGAAATCATGCAATCATACAAAAATTATATCAATTGACAAAAATCGAATAATAACGAAGTCAGCAAAAACAAACGATGCAAATGGGCTTTGATTGGTCCGTCGTTTAAATGATTGGTTTTCGTTTTGATTATTATGGCAGTTGTCTATAATGAGACTTTTTGGAAGTTTTTCCGGTGGGTTTTTTCGGTCAAAATTCGGCAGCAATTTATTGGAATCGCAAGTTTGATAGCTATTTTCTGTACAATCAAAGTGCACCATGGGTGTTTCAGGGTGCTGAATCCAAATATGCAGTTAAAAAACCATTTTAACTGCAGCAAATCAAGTTTAAGTTCAATTTCCTCTGCCGGATTCCGTCACCGGAATCTCTAAAAAATCGCATTATAGACAACTCCATTATTATGTGGTGGCATGCTGGGAAAAATGTGTCAAACTTTCAATGAAACGTTTCATATACAACGAATTTTTTGGTTTAATTTTTTTTGTCATGTGCTTTATGATATTTGTATTATATTATTTACAATCTATTATAATTTATACTAAACAAGATATTTATTTTGTTATTACAATAATTTGTTTTATATAATTATAATGTTAGTTTCATGATTTTTTAATTTTATTTACATGTTTAAAAGAAACAATAAAGATCATTTCAACTTAAATAGAAATGCAACAAATTACACATATAACCATAAATACAAAAATTCAGTAGAAATAACACTTCATTTCATTAGTATTATAACACTCAAATATGTTTACAAACATAATGGAAATAAATTAGCTTGGACAATCGTAGTTTATCTCTGAGAAGAAATGTGACAACTACATACCTCTGAACTGTGTTTATTTTTTAACGCAGTCGGTTACTTTTTATATATTGCAAAAAAGAGGGAAGTGAAGCTAGTTCCTTGTACAATCAAGGGAGGGCAGGTTCAAAAGTAGTGCGTAAATGGGAGCGCAGTCCATGAAACTACTTTTGTCGCCTAGAATCCATAAACTTCAAAACAAATGAGCTAGTTTCATGGTTCTTAGATGTGGGTTAACTTTCCAAAAGATGACTTGGACTCCACAAAATGACTTAACTTTCGAAAATGCGGATAAAGTCAAAGACCATTATCCTCGAAAAATCGGCATATACACAATACATGGTAATTAATGATTTTTTCTTCTCTGAAGCCTTGGTGCGATCTTCAAAGTTTATCTTTATAAGACTTGATCTCCACCGTAGAAAATCCTTCGGCAGATCTGACCAGTCAAACAACTTGCATGTCCCACTTCCATCGTCGATCCACACATGATAGATCCAATGGTTGGCAAGAATATTGGGCAGGCAAATCGCGCAGAGAGTACCCGCCCGAAAAGGTGGTAATCTCACACTACCCTCATGATATGTGTCCATCAGTGAGTGGAATTGGGTGGTTCCCTCCCGAAACCACTTATTGTTGAAACTCTGCTCGAAATACCATTCGGGTATACAATCCCGTATTTTCTTATTGTCTAACTCTCGTGCAAGAAAGTGCCCGATGGCCGTTGATTTGCTACCATCGACGGCTGCGATGGCATTTCTGAGATCTTCTTCCACTCCAAATGTAGTTAGACCTCGGCCATTGATCTCCAAAATCCCATGATACCTATGCGATGATTCTTCATCAATCTCCGCACTCCTACTTTGCGACCTTTCTTCATTGATTTGTGGTTTTTGGTCCTGAATTATTGGTCTTTGTTGTGAAGAAACCTGCTGTTGTTGATTGCCAAACTGTCTCAGGTCGCCTGGGAGCCTGCACTGATACATCTGGATCATGGTATACATTCTCGTTCTTTATACTGGGTGAGGGGGTCAAGGGATATTTTCTTCATAAACTTCATTGTTCTCTTTGACTATGTCCACTGGTATGTCAATTTCTTTGTTGGCATGGCTATCTGCGTCGTTATTTTGGTTTCTCAGGACGTGCTTTAAGGTCATATTTCCTAGACTTTCAAAGCTTGCTCTGATCCTTTGATAGATTTTATTGATGGCTATGCTTTTGTGTTGGATTAGGTGCACAACAAAACTAAATTAAACACACAGTAGAAGCACATATGACACAGTATTTAACGTGGTTCACCCAACCAATATGGGCTACGTCCACCAAACATAGGCATCAGGAATTTATTAATCAAATTGGAGATTACATCAAGAAATCCTC
>APFE031471376.1:79545-93692 GCA_000404065.3 Pinus taeda
AAGAGAATTCATGAACATGAAAATGGGCAAAGATGAAGATTGAGGAAGAAAAGAGAAAAAAGTTCGAAAATGTGATAATATAGCCATTTGCAATATTGTAATTTTTTTCCCTTATTTCAATACATGTATGTCGAGGAATATGACAAAAATATGACAACTGATCTTACTAATCTTTAAATGTGACATGATTTGCAAAAAATTTTGGAGGAAATGCTAATTAGTGAAATCAAATGCCAAATGTGAGGTGATATTGCAAAATGAGACCAATGATGCAAGCGTCGCTTTGAGAAGAAAAATGATAACGTGCAGTGACACAAGTGTCTTGATGCGAGAAAATGGTCATAAAGCGGAAAATGACACTTTACGCAAACACAATATAAGACCAAAGCGAGAAAAATAAGAAGCAATTTGATCATAGGAAAAATGGTCCCCATTTATTATAAAAGAAACGCCAAGACAAAATTGGGGTTGTGGCAGCTATAACAAGTCCATAACATCATTATCTTCAAAGGTCAAATCCAAATACATCTTCCATGCATGATATCCAAATTTGTCCTTAAGCTTCTCCATGGATTTGAAGTAAGATGTAGTCGTCATTGAGGCTAGCTTCAAATTCTTGTCCAACAACTTCACTTAGTGATTTCTTTCCTCACTCTTTCTTGGGATTTTTCTTCACCTGAGCTCTGATACAATGTTAGTTTTAGATAAAAAGGGCATGTTCTATGCTTAGCATAATTGACCTCAATTTTCCTTTCACAACCCATTAACAATTTCCAATAATTTCTAGTATAAATCACATTAACCATTAATCACATTGAAAGTAAATGCAGCTAGAACATAAAAACAAATGCGGAAGACAAGCCAAGACAAGAGGACACTAGATTTGGAAGAAGCTAGGGAAAACCCCCAATGTGGGGAAACCATTTGATCAAATCATCTTATTATTATTCAATAATGCAACAGAGAGAGAGAGTACAAAAGTCATATAGACTAGCCCAATACAAAGTCAAATCAACCCTATCAAATTATGTTGTCAACTGTAGTCAATCTTCAGCCCTAACCAAAAATTCAATGCTAGTCAAATCGACAAAATAACACCTTCTTTGAAGCTCAGTCAAAGGAAGATCAATTCGTCATCCATCAAGGGTCAAAGTCAACTCAAAACAGTCCCACAAAAATTGGTCAAACTCAGTCAAACAGTAGTCAGCCCAAATGTCAATGCTGGTCAACAGTTTGAAATTTTTAGTTATGTTTCAGCCCAAAAAAATAGTCCTCCTAGCCGCACATGTGAGAGAGAGAGAGAGAGAGAGAGAGAGAGCATACCCAAGATGTACGAACCAATTTGTTGAAGAGAGAGAAGAATGGTTGAGTGAATGATGTCCAAATGAGGAGAGAGGTCTCTTATATTTATACACTTTATTGTCAGTGTAAGAGACACATCTATTGGGCTTCTTGGGCCTACATTAAACTGAGGTCAACCTGAACAATTTGTACATGTGAGAGAATGAATTAAAAAATCACACTTTTTCTTGTTTGAATGAGATGATATTTATATCAAACTTTGACCTATCGAAAAGAGAAATTTAATGCAATAATCATCTCCATCATATGAGTTGTCCCAAGGTGTAATTTGGTCCTAGTTGCCAATTTCAACATAGAGGTATTGTGTCAAACAAAGTTTCCACCATATTCCATCCAAACAATCGCTTGGAATGAAAGATAGAACCGTTGATGGAGCCTCCTCTATGGATTACCATTCTCTGTCAAGGTAGCATAGTCGCTCGAAGAAGTGCGTAATGAACACAAGGCATACTGACTCCAAGATATAAAACAATTGTTGGAAATTTTGGACTTAGGACCAAACCAACCAAACTGAGAACATGTAAAAGTGGAGAGCTCCAATAAAGGACTATATCATCCCAAAAAACCACATAGTGTAGTATTGGAAAATACCCAAACCAGTGAAAACCCCCTAGAAGCCCAAACACAAAGATAGTTAGGACCGCCTCCAAGAAGAAGACTTAAACAAATCGAAATTTTGAAAATCTCTAAGAAAATGTGAGTATTTCTTACTCGAATGGAAAGTGAGAAACTACAATGGGATTGGAAGTGGGAAGATAAGATAGAGTCCAGAATGATTCACCTACAAAGTATATTTGTAAGCATATTGAGAAAGAGAAAATGGGCAGGGAAATTTTGGCAGAGACAGATATAACAAAATGGTTAGGGAAAATTTGACAAAGATAGACAAAACACATTATAACACGATAGAGGATTATCTTGTGTGAACCTCACATCTCTAACAGACATGAACATGAGACAAAGCACCCAGAATTAAGTACCATAAACCAAGAAAGTACCCATTGTGACATCAAGGAGCTATAGAAGAGAAAAAAATTGAAACCAAATCAAAAAATTTCCGAGGTACCAGACCCTACATACTAGAATTTGGACAATTGAACAAAATACCTAGGAAATCTAGACCTTGAAGTGTCGATGAAGAAAGCATGGCCACTAATTCAAAGACAAGCCTTGAGGCTGCGTTATGTAAGAATAGGATGAAAAACATTGACTGCAAAGCTCTTTGGGCTAGAAAGATTTTGTGACCCCAATTCGCTCCTTCGGATGAATAACAAGAAGTGGGCATTCACACATGGAAGACATCATGCCAAACATACCATTATAGACTGAAATGAAAGACCATACAAACTTACCAACCTTTCAGAAGTGAATCGCATACAATCACCAACTTATGCATAAACAAACCTATTTATAACTACATGAGGAGGCGAAGTAGCATAAGTTTGATAAACCGTTACCATGCTATTGAAGGACGAGGATTAGACATGTGTTTAATGTGACACACACCTTAAGGGAAACATTCCTTCATATCTATGAGGAGTCATTAATGAGTTGAAGGCATTCTACCTCTTCTCCCATGGTGGAGGTTGTTAGAGACATTAAGGCAAATCTACCAAAAACTAAGTGAGCCAGAGCCACTATAGTAAGCCAAAACAACAAGTGGTGAATTCTTTCTCCCATTACCCTCGCTTATTTAAGAAAAACTACCACCAAAACCTGAGATACCATTCTTGTTCCACATATCGCCTTTGGATAGACATGTGTCCTTGAAAAAAACATTCTCACCCACAATAAATTATGCACTTGATGTCACCCACATTGGGGAGTCTCCGTTTTGGATTTTTTTATCCTTCTCTAGCAGTGTCATTATTTTCTCGTCCATTAATCATTACTCTCCTCGTACCTAGGTTTTCCATGTAGATTTTAATCCCCTACAATTCAATGGTTGCATCCTGTCGTGGCATATTTTGTAAATCTTCTCCCTAAAAATTCGCAATCTCTCCATATTTCACATCCTGAAAAGAAATTTGTTTAGCCATTTCTCTACTTTCTTGCACCCAACTCCATAGGCTCAACTCAACAATAGATTCATTGGTTTTCAATCACTCCTATGATGTAGATAATTGAGTATATTTGTGATTCCATATTTTTATCCATAAATGGTCTCCACCTTTAACCCTCTGTCGCCATATTTTTTCTCCAAATGAAATGCTCATGATGTTTGGATCACGAAGCCCTAATCCCCCTTGCAACTTACGTAGAATGAGTTTATCCCATCCAATGAGCATCCATCTATTTTGTTTATCAGATCCCCTCCACAGAATTTCTTGCCAAATAATTTTGAGACTACCTCCTATAACTTTGGACAAGGTCATAGTTGTCATGTGGTACATTGGTATGGCCTGCAATACCGATTTAGTCAATATTAACTGACCTACAAAATTTAAGGCTCTAAATGTCCAATTTTTTATTTTATTCAACAAATTTTCTGTTAACTTATTTGAATAATAAATTCGTCTCGGGTAAAATACCAATGGTACTCCCAAGTATAGGACACAGAGATGGCCTCTTGTGAATTCCAATACCCTTGTCAAATGATTATCTATAGATTCCTTACAATTGAAAAAGAAAACTCTCATTTTTTCTTTGTTGATCATAGTACCAGAAGCATCTGCAAATATTTGCATGATTTTTTGAATTTTGTTTTCTTTATGTAGTGAGGGTAAGCCAAATAAACAAACATCATCAAAAAATTGTTGATGTATGACTTGTAAATCTCATCCAAACAATTTTAGCCCTTTTACAGTACCTGTGGAACATGCCTTCTTGAGGAATCTTCCCAAGCCTTACATCACAAGGATAAAAAGGAAGTGATATTAAGGAACCCCTTGCCTTAATCCCCTTTCTGGCCTTAAAGTGAAAGGTGGGGAACCATTGGCTATTATGGAGAAGAAAGTAGAGGATATATGCGAGAAAATCCAAGAAATCCACTACTAAGAAAAATCAAAAGAGTCTAAGATGTGGAGTAACTAATCTTAGCTAAGGCAATCATAGAATTTTGATAAATCTAATTTGATTAACATACTAGGCTTCTTCTTGACTTTGAGGGAATGTATAATTTCCTAAGCTATAAGAATACCATCCATAATTTGCCTGCCTTCCAGAAATCATGTTTGCTTTGGCAAAATGAGACTAGAGAGTAGAGGTTTTAAGCATTTAACTATAATTATGGATATAATTTTGTAAATAACATTTCATATAGAAATGGGATGAAAAACGTTGGGATGATGTGAAAAACCATGTTTAGGCACTAGTGTATTCAAAGACACATTTAGCCTCTCCATAAAGACTGGGTTTGTCTTGATTCCTCCACTAGCTCGTGTATCTCCTTCCACATAAAATACCAACATGTTTGATAAAAATCAGAGGCAAACCAATCCGGTCCTGGTGATTTACTTTTGGGTAGGCACATAACTATTCCTTCCACTTTCTGAAAAGAAATCGGTTGCAACAAGGCTATGTTCTTCTCCTTAAATATAATTTGGGGTATCCTTGTTAGTATATTACTTAGTTGGGATTGGCTTTGAGAAGGATTTCCTGTTAAGAGATGCCTACAATAATGTAATAATTCTGCCTAAATTTTTGGGTCTAGGAGCTTGCGTTGACCATTAACACCCATTATAGAAACAAATTCTATTATTGTGCCTTCACTGCAACATTGATTTATGGAAAAACTTAGTGTTCTGGTTGCCTGCATTTAGCCACTAGACCCTAGACTTATGTTTCCATAAAAATTTCTCATGTTTTCATCGTTGTTCTAGCCAGTGTAGTGTACGGCCTTCCTCCACCACTAGATCCATAGCTCACCCCTCGTGGATCATGTGTTGCTGCAATTTCTACATTTTTTGTTCCTACCATAGCTTTTCTTAAAAAATATTGCCAAACCATTGTTTTTTCTAGATTTTGATATTTTTTTTAATGCTTGTAGCCTTACTTTAAAAGACTGCATTCTAAGGCAACCCTGTATGGAGCCTTCCGTCCACCAAACTTTGACTTGTTATATGAAGTAAGGATTAGTCAACCAAAAACTCTCTAGACAAAAGGGTTCATTTTTTGGCATGTATTTCAAACCTATTTCTAGTCTGAGTGGCTAGTGGTCTGACCCTAGGTAGGGAAAAATATTGGCCTCAATGAATATGTCCACGTGAAAGACTGCCTCCATTGTTAGGAATCAATCTAGGTGACTAGCTGTCTGATAGCAGTCTCGCCTTTTGTTGTTCCAAGTAAAGGTGTCGTTGATTGTGGGAATATCTACTAGCATCAATTTCTCAATGAGGCTATTAAAAGCCTTTGAGATTGGTTTGATTATGCTTAAACACCCCCACCACCCCGCACCCCCCCAACCCCGCCTTTTTTTGAGGTCAAACTTATTATGCTAAAAAATTCCCCAACGTTCCAAAATCGATTCGGAAAATATTGTTTATGATACAAAATTTGAGCTAAAAATCTTGGTTTTTTGATTGGTATTGGAGGTCCATATACTGTTGATAAAAATACTAAGTATTTTGTACCAAAGCCTAGTTATAACTATGGGACTTTCCACCCCATACTGAAAAATAATATCCCAGGGTTCCATAAGACAACCAATCCCCAAAGATTCCTTGAGCATCTATTGCCATATATTGGCATTCCTTCCAACAAAATTCACAATTTTCTCCATTTTTCCCAAACTAGCTTAGTTTCTTGCAGAATTAGGATTGTCGACCTATCTTTTTTTATTTTTTCATGTACATACCTTTGCTTTCCCTTGCTATTAAGGCTACGAATATTCCATGTGATGATCTTCATTGAGAATGTTTTGGAACCGCAATATAGTAATCCTCGAGTGTCACTACTTGCCTATAATTCACTAGGACATTACCTGTCTCTTGCAGAGAGTCTTTCTTAGATTTTCTTCCCCTTTTTTTTGCCTCTTTAACAAATTCTTTGACTAAAATATCTTTACCTTTCTCTCGAAATTCCTCTATGGAATGTGTGTCACGTCCCTTTAAATATTTCTTGTGTTTCTAGGTTTTCCATGTGAACAAGGCCTTCACATACTATTCTCATTTCTCCTCCAAAAAATTCGCCAAGTCCCTCTCCACCCAGTCATTGAAGATATCAACTAGCAAGCATTCTCCCTAGAAAAGGACTCATAGGTCTGTCTTGTCAATTGAGCAATCTCCTTGATGTCTAGTAAATTGGTAACATTGATTTTCACACTAAACTGCTCTGCATCCTCTGGAGTCTTTAGCTTCACAAGTTGCTTCATGTCCTTTTTCCATGGATAATGGGTTTGTTTGACCATATGTATATCATTTTTTATTTCCTCTAATGGATCTTCATCCATTACTTATAGGGTTTCAAAAATATTTCTCCTGGGTGGTATTTGTGGATTGAGGTTAACATGCATTCTTTGCTTCCTTCTACAAGAGATTAATTTGGCAAAGACTTCATTTCCAATTGACCCACTCTACCTGGTTCCTCTTGTTGACTTGGGAAGTCTTAAAAGGCATGTCCATTTTCATGGCAAAGTCGGAAATGGAAAGAAACATGCTCATAGTCAAGTGGTTGAGACCGGATTTCCCCTTGTAAATTTAGATTAATGAACTCCAACAAGGGTTGAGAGATATTCATATATATATATATTATATATATATATATATATATAAATATATATATATGCATAAGGTTGGCATATGAACATGTTCTAACCTCCGCTTGGTTACTTCTAATACTTTGACAAATCTCCCTAGTACATTCCCAATGCAGTGTAGTAGAACCATATCTAAACAGGTGTAGACAATAATTCCTCTTTATCACGGTTGAAACATTATTCCCAATGTCAAATGTACAACGCCACATTATTGTAAAAGTAAGGCCCCCCTTAAAAATTTTGAGCTTTGTCTTCCAAGTTGGAAAAATTACTATGAAAAAACCTTAGGGTCCTAGATGAAATCCATTTTTTTGAAATCCATTGCTCCAGTTATTTTTCTATAGGCCAACTACCAATAAATTTGTAAATAAAGGCATGATATTTCATCCTTTTATGATGATCCTCTAAGAAATGGGGTGGGGTGTTAAAAGTAGTGTTCGGGGGAGCTATAGGTATACATTGGCCTTAAAGTGTGGCTTGCCATTTATCCCCTAAAACCCGTGTGTCTGAGGAAAATGCTTTAGTCTTCTCTCCTTTGTTCAACCCTGCCATAGAGCCAAAGATAATATTCCTGAAAGAGGGGGGGTGTGGGGGACTTGGTCCCCCTTTTAGTACACTCATAGTATGGGAGAGACACTATAAAACCATGAGTGCAATACTTCAAGGGTTAGAAATGGTGAATGCAGAACAAGAGTTGGTATCGATTCTAGTTCATTCGAAAGCAGTCGATATGAGTCACAATGTCTCAGAGATAGTCAAGGCAAAAATATTGAATGGGATTGAATAAGATAAAGTGTATTCTTCAAATGATCTTTGTGTGAAGGTTATACATTCAAAATGACCATGGTTATATATATATAGATAGATAGATAACACTCTTTATTATATTATTATAATATAAGAATAATAAATTAGGATAAAATATATCTATCTTCATTCTCAACGTATCAAACATAAAAAGAAAGGAAACTATGTACATATAAGTTACATTTTATACCACTTTTCCAATTTCTTTTTTAATATTACACAAACTTAACATTATTCATTAAAATGTTTTGTTTTTGTTTATGAAATAAATACAAGACGCAAAGATCCCCCCTTGAGCATCTCAATTAGGGATGGCCATGAAAATGAAGTATTATGTACCAGATTCTAGGTACGAATCCTCCGAGTTTACTCATTGGCTACATGTTAGGACAAAATGGTTTGATTCAATGACATGGTTTACCTAGAGGTTATAGTGGTAGCGGTCGGAACTGACCCCACGTCATTTGAGTACGAGACTAACCCATTTGTCAATTCCTCTTGTAAAAAGAAGAAAAGAAAAAAAATACATGATGCCAAGCTAAATTATAAGTGTATTTAGTATTATTATAAATACTTGTATAAAATAAAAGCATGTAAGTTAATATTTAGATATGATAATTTATATAAATGTATAAAGATATAATGCATATTAAGATATATAAATATTATTTGATGGTTTTAAAAGTGGATAAGTACCAACACCATGACTCAACTTGCAGACATGGAATTTTAAAGTTTTGTTTAAATAAAATGGAAGATGATTTTGATTTCTCAGATGATCCTTTAAAAGGTGAGAAAATAGTTGATTTACAACCCTATCAGAGCCATATTTCTATACCACTTGGGTTCACATCCATTGGAAGAAGAGACTATGGACATTATCAAATAAATGGAGAAATATTTTCTCAACACATGAAACCATGTTATCACTAGTTTCGAAATGGAGGTGATAGGACGGGTTTTAAGTTTTCCCATGGTTCATAATTAAAAATATGTAACTTTCTCTACCTAAGATGTATGCTTGATTTGATTTAGGATAACTATGAATTTGTTATAAAAGCTAGAATTTAATGAGGATTTTATACAGTTGCATGGTACCTATGTATGTGTTTTTACTTCAAATGGTACCATTTGGCCTTTGGAGTACCCCAACTATGATAATATTAAGAATGACAATAAATTTTCCAAATGAATGTTCATAAGGGGAATTCTAAACTACAATTTGATGATTGGCACAAACCTTGAAAAACATGGCCATGGTATATAGAAGTTAGAGATTGTAAGGACACAAAATGTTGCAAATGTTTTAAGAAGATATACCATCCAATGAACCTACACCTAGGGTAAATTATGGGGTTAATTGATATTTTAGAAATGGTAGATTTGGCCATTGTGATACACTACCTAGGTAGAAGTATGAAGAACGACACTTTAAAGGAATGGAAAGAAGCAAAATTCATAGCATTCATAGGAAACACCTCTCAATTTCAACTTTGGTCAAAGGTTGGATGGTTTGGATACTTAGGGATATGGAGGAAGCTATACCAATTCTATAAAACATTTGGAAGTGGAGTATCCAATCCTTGTTTATTAAAATATGGAAACTGGTCTTTGATGCTAGAACAACTCAACTAGATATAACAAAAACTTGGGTAATATATTCATCATTTCCTTTGGTTTTGTGGATGGATGTAATCCTTGAAGAAATGGGTGATTCTCTTAGCATTTTTTATGAGAAAAATTCAATTTATTGCGATTCTTGGCCATGGGAATGACTCAAATTATTTTTGGATTAGAATTAAATAATGGACTAGAAAAGTGTACATAGTTTCACATGAATTATGAGTTTTATCACCGGACCATCAACTATGATGGCCTCCCTTTCAAGTGTAGTTGATGTCCAAATACAGACACCTAGTGGTTGACTACAGGCTTCTCATAATTTTCTCAGACACCACTGGAAGAATTATAGGGCTTATGTGGCTCCAAACTATCCACCTAAGCCCCTCACATCCATAATTTCTCATCTCCCTAAGACAAATTAACATAGGGACCTAGCAATGGAAGCATCTAGTGTCATGGGGATCAAATTATTGAATAAAATTAAAGAACATAAAATGAGTTTTCTTTCCAACCTATTTAGGAATAAAAAAAATTAAAATAAAATAAAAAATTAAAATTTTTCCTAATTCACACATTATGAATATAGGAGAGTGTTCTAGTGTATGCAACACCCTCAAAAATTTTGGCATGCATCCAAATTTCGGAGCCTTCCTTGCTTTTCCCCCTGATGGTTGCAAACACTCGGGCTCATTCCATGAGCTCTTGTCAAGTTTTTACACCATTTTTTCTTGATTGACCACCGATCATCTTTTGGCATGTTGATTGCTATGCCATGCTTGCAATCTTGTTCTATCAATTTTGAAGGTTTTCTTTGTGTGCATGAGTTTTTTTCACTCTTTGAACATTGGTCGTACTCAAACACAAAGTTACATGCAATTTTGTGCAAGTGTTGTCATAGTCGTTCAAAGATCTATCTCAAGTGTCACACTTATTTCTCTTAGCCTTTGAGGCAGTCCCACTTAACACATGTTTTTCTTGTTGGTTTGAGGTGTCTTTTCATCGAGTCATGCTAAGTATGTGACCACAATGTCATGTATGCACAAGTCCACTTGCTCTCAGAATTAACCATTTTTCATGAATGTATGTCAACCGAAAAACCCTCCTTCAATTGGACCCTGATTGTGTTACACTTCGTAGTCTCAACTCTTAGTCACCCTCCTCTTTTGTGCATAGCTTGAGGCTGTCCGCTGGGGCAGCCTGCATTGTGCAATCCTAGAAGTGAGAAAACTAACCATCTCCCAGAACTGCGCAGAAGGTGTCCCCAAGTCCGATCCACTCCATGCTTCTCGCAGCATCACTCATCAAGCCTCGCTCTGGTCTTCCAGAAAAACTGAACTGTATTGAGACCCGGGCTGCACTTATCCCCAAAAATGTGCAAAAGTTGCCTAGTTGCATGCCCTGCACGATCTACAGAAATTGCATAGTCATGTGAGTCGAGCCTTTGTCACCGTCACTGCGCAGATCTAACTGGTAGGTCCACTACTGGCTTGTCCTCCTCTCCCTCTGAAATTTTCAAAGTTTTGACTAGCAACCTCCCTGCTGCCCTGCTCTGTACTCATCCCGGACACTGCGGAGAAACTGCTTGTCAGACATTGTCTGTGCAGTTAAGACCAACAGCTCCCCGTAGCATGATCCAAACTTACTTTGAGAAACTACGCAGATTCCAGCTAGACCCCCGGATGACTTGCCAAGTCCTCATCTTGAAAAATGTATAGAATTTCCTAGCAATTCCTCCTGAAACCCTGCCATGTCTTCCTCCCAAGAACTGTGAAATTCTGCCTCCCAGCTGGGCTTTACCTTGCAACTATCAATGATGTCCCGGATTGCACAAATATGCCTCCCAGTGACATCTCCGCAGTTTTTCCCAATAGTGCTCTAGAGCCTCACATCCTGACCTAAGTTGTGCTCTGTGCAGTTTCAGTGCCTTGTCCCTCTCCTCACCACCTACAATGAAATGGAAAATAATTAATCATGTTAGACTAGGAGATTTTTGAAGTTGATGTCATCTCATCATGACTGACTGCAGTAACAAGTACACTGATGGAACATGACATGACAATGAATGAGATGAAGTAGGAGCACATGTTAGAAGACTACCTCGTAGTTGAATGAATGCATGAAGCACATTGAGCAGCAAGCGAAAGGGACACATACACGAGCACCATCAAGAAAGACCAAGACCATTGAAGACCCCACACACTTTTCCATGCGGAGGTGAAGAAATGTTACACTGAGAGCACACCCATCACTTAGCAACACAACAGCTCGACACAAACACCACAGTCAGCTATTACATGTTAGCAATGTCATGTCGAATTGTGTCATAAGTTATCTCAGCCACATCACTACTATGGGCCATACTTGTTGTAATCAAATATAGTGTAATGTGAAAGTCCAAGAGACACACATATGAAGTTGAAGAGTCATGTAAGTTGAAAATTCATAGGAATTCAAATAGTCGTTAGGGAAGTTGAAGAGTCATAAGGGTCAGTTATCTCCCTTAGCTATATATACCCCCTCATTGTATGAGCAAAGTAATTTTCACCTTGGCTCCTCCCACATAGCCTTGAGAGTCTATAGTCTATTCTTTGAGGAGCGAGGAGTTGCTCCAATGTCCCACTACTGGGGCTAGTGATGTATGGTGTATAGACATGTCTTGAAACTTTTTCTTAATTTAGAAGCATTTCTTAGGCCAACACTTTTTCATGCATGTTTTGTATCTGTTTGCAAGACTATTCTTTAAACATTTGTAATGCATGTTTGCTTAACCTGTACTAAGATAGTTGAACTAATTCAATTATTTTAGTACTTACATTGTTGAATATGTGATGTATTGTTTATCACTATTGTCTCGTTTGTGTGGACTACTCTGTCGGACATTGGACAAACCATATTTGTGTTTTCTTGGTTATAACGACTGTCACCCCCCATGTGGACTACTCCATTGGACGGTGCACGTGTTTTCCCTTGTACTTTGGTTTTAACAACTACTACATCTATTATGGACTATTCCACTAGATTCTTGAGAGACCCTTGTTGTTTTTGCGTGTGACTCTCCCTGGGTGGTACTATTACCTCTCATCTAGAGGCTCACTTTTACCCCCTCCCTTGCAGTACGAGAATCCAAACATAAAGTTACATTACACACTCACCAGGCATACTCACCTCACTTTCTTGAATTTACAAGCATAGCACTCTCATATGCTGAACAACAAGAGCTAAGGAAAATATCTAATATAATGGCAACTGGGCCATCATACCAGATGGGACAACTACACCAAACAGTGTGAGGTCTAGTTGGGACTTCATACCAGGGAGATCCCTTGAATGTTTGTGGGTCTAGCACTGTCAAAATTTCTGGTGCTAAAAGGAGGGATGTCAGTAATTTATGGCTTAATGTCCTCTCAACCCCATGTATCCATCATCTGGTCAAGGCAGTAACACGAACTCCCTCTCTCCCACGCGCAACTCTGAAGTTGGTTACTCCTCACATCCCAAACCCAAACAAGAAATTCCATATCACTACATTTGTGTTGTCCATCCCATCACTTGTTAGTTTTCTAAATCTGTTGGACTGATTCTAGGAGTACACACTCTTCCCTTGTCACAGAGGAAGCACAAGACTACACCCACATGAGTGTTAGTCTCTTCTATTGAAGAAGTAATCCTCGTCACTCTTAAAGAGATGACAGAAGTTGTTGAAAACAAAAATTAACCTCATGTTTTCCTAGAAGGAGAAGAAGTTAACAATGTACTCTTGGGATCAGGTTTCGGTGGAGGCAGCAGGGGGTAAAGGCAACAGAGGAGTCTGAGGCAAAGACAAACCAATAGATTTAGCAGTTGAACCATCTGATTCAGAAGAAGAGGAGGAGGATGAAGAAGAAGACAATATGGCTGATCAAAATATGGAATGGATGACACAGGGCCCATTGGTACTCTAGGGTGTCTTGCATAAGATCCCAATACACACAAAGAAGTTGTTAATGAAGTATGACCCTAACAAAACAGTGAATGCATAAGACCATCTAGACATGTTCTACCTACATATGCAAACACTCAAGGTACGTTATGACGATGTTGCCTGTAGACTATTTCCATGTACCTCAGATGGAAGAGCAGTTGTATGGTACCATAGCCTTCATGTCAACTCCATTCAGAATTAGGGGATGTTCAAGAGGATTTTCTAAAAGACGTTTGTTGAGGAAAAAACCCCCACCATGTTGTTAGATGATGTTAAAATATTAAATATTACAGAGCAATGGAACACATAAAATATTGCAGGAATATAAACACAAAAAACGTACAAAACAAGAGAGACACAGATATACGTGGTTCACCCAGTTTGGGCTACGTCCACCCCGAACAGCCAGTCCTTCCTTTCTATTATCTAGCAAAATGAAGATACACAACCTACAACAAATCTGCTGTAATATCCTCTGTCTTCTCTCACAGCCTCACCTCTCTGTTTCTTGCTCACGCAGAATACACATCTATCTCACAGCCTCAAATACAATGCCCTCATACAAAGAGAGGGGTTGCCTTCTAGGGAAAAAAAACCCTAAACTAAACATAAGTTCTACCATCAAATCATCCGCCTAATGAATGGCCCAGATTGACTAGAAATTACTATACTTTTACAAGGCAATTTTACAGCTGTTTT
>APFE031471380.1:0-36238 GCA_000404065.3 Pinus taeda
AACCGCATGAAGCAACAGGTAGACCAGCATCGCTCAGAGCGCCAATTTCAAGAAGGGGATCAGGTATTTTTGAGGTTACAACCATATAAGTAAACATCACTAAAAGACAAGGGTTGCTAGAAACTATCTCCAAAATTCTACGGACAATATCAAGTACTTCAGTGCATTGGAGATGTAGCATACAAGCTGGCTTTGCTGCCTATTGCAAAAATTCATCCAGTTTTCCATGTCTCATGCCTCAAGAAAGTGATTGGGAACAATTGCAGAATTCAAACCAGTCTACCTAAATTGGACGAGGAATGGTCAATCTGGCTCCAACCTGAACAGGTCCTAGACACACGAGAATGGCCCCTGCATGGCCGAGTGATTAGGGAAGTCCTTGTCAAGTGGAAAGACACCTCTCCAAAAGATTCAACTTGCGAACCAGCCACTGTTCTTCAGCAGTTTCTGCAGCTTCAGCCTTGAGGACAAGGCTATTCTTAAGGGAGAGGGCATGTTAGGGTCCCACCCTAACCCCCTTATTTATGTAGTGGGATCACGTCATAATAAAGAGTCAATAAAGCCCATATTAATAATTACAAGTGGTTAACCCGCTATTAATGACGGGACCACAATTAGTTGCAAATGGGCCTAGTATTAAATAGATGCTATTAATAAAACACATGGTATTGATCCATGGTATTGCATGTATGAGTCATATATAAAGGATAGAGACTCCCTACAAGGAGCATCGTGTCTTATTTTTGAATCGAGCTCTACTATATTGGAGGTTGCCCCCTCGAAGAGGCCAGTGAACATTTCTTTTTGAATAATAAAATATTTGCTGTTGACTCTCACTATTCTATGTTCTGGGTATCTTTCTTCGCATACTCTGTATTTGGTTATCTTTTGCAGGTTAAGAGCATAACACAATGGGCCCAATTAATTCCATGCCCCATTTCTGGAATGGCTCAAGAGTCACTTAAGGCAGTAGGGGAATTTCATTCTTAGGTGTGGGCTTTCCCATCCTTTGGCACTGATCACACATGGTGGTGTACTTTCTTGTATGTTGATGTAGAGTGGGTGAGTAGTAACCACCTTGTAGAATATTGAAGGTTGTCCTCTTAGAAGAAAAGTGCCCCACACAAATTCCATCATGGCATGGTGAGAGGATGTCAAAGACCTCTTCCCTCACACACCTCCTCAAAATAGGATCTGGCCCTAGCTTGAAAAGATCCTCCAACTGAAATGGGAAATCTTCCTCATAATCTTTCTCTTCTCCTTGGAGGATAGATAAGCAGGGAACCTCCCATCAACCAAGTAGTTTTCTATATCAGCAAACCAAGGAGATAACACCGAGATGGAAAGTAGGTTTTCATCTGGAAGTTAATAATCCACTATCTCCTCAGTTCCTACCGCAAAGGTTAGTCTTGAAAAAAATATGCAACCACATTCTCTTTCCCAGGTTTGTCAACAACAATTAAACCAAATTGTTGCAATAATAACAACCATTTAATTATCCTAGCATTGACATTAGGCTTATTCACTAAATACTTAATGGTTTCATGATCAGTGTGAAGAAATCTTGATATCTAGTGATGTAGCGCCTAAACTTGTTCAAAGAGTTGACCACTACCTGGATTTGTTTTTCAGTTATTGTATTGTATAACATAGGGAAGTTCGTATTCCTCTTTTCCTAAGGTTTCTCCTACAACCTTATACGATGCATCTATGTGAAAGTGAAAAGGAAATTCCCAATTGAGATCCCTAAGTATGGGTGCATTGGTTAAATTATCCTTTAGTAATTCAAAGGCCTCTTAACATTTGTTTGTCCAACAAAATTATGAGCCTTTATCTAGTAGTCCAGACAATGGTGAAGCCAATTTACTAAATTCCTTAATGAACCTTCTATATTACCCATCCAATCCAAGGAATATTTGGGAAACCCTTTATTGTTGGGGGATAGGGAGACTTTTAATGATAGAAAATTTCTAGGGGTCAACCTGTATCCCTCCCTTAGAGATGGAGTGGCCTAGGAAAATCGTTGCATTCAGAAAAAAATCACATTTCTCAAGAATTAATGAAACATTCATCTCAATGCACTTCCATAAGACTTTACATAGATTATAAAGAACTTCCTAGAAGTCACACCCATAACGAGCGAAGTCACCCATGTATATCTCAATAGTGTCATGAACAAGGTCAACAAAGATACTCAGAACTACCCTCTAGAAGGTAGCAGGAGCATTGCACAAACCGAATGGAAGGAATTTATAGTATTAGGTACCCCAAGGACATGTGAATGTGGTCTTTTCTTAGTCCTCAGGGTTGATCTATATTTGGTTGCACCCACTAAATCCATCTAGGAAGGAAAATAATCTCTTCCCTGCAAGGCCATCTAGGACTTGGTCAATGAAAAGCAACGGGAAGCATCCCTTCTTTGTATCATTTTTAAGCTCTTGATAATCAACACATATCCTCCACTTCTTATTTCTCTTGGGAACTATGATAAGGGGGGGCACCAACTCACTATCTAAAATGGGGTAAATGAACCCTGCATCTAGTAGCTTTTGTAATTACTCTTTCACAATGACCTTAAGAGCTAGGTTCATCCTCTTCTAAGGTTAGTGGAGAGGATTGCATCCCTCTTTGATGTAGATATGATGGGTACAAACTAAGGGATACACACCTTCCATTTTCTTATAGTCCGAAGTAAAAGAATCAAGGTGTTGCCTCAACACAATGCATAATTTCTCTTCTTGCTCAGCTCAGAGAGGGGTTGATATTTAGAGTTATTGATGAGATAATGATCACAACCTTGACATGATCTAGGTCAATGTAGATAAAGAATGCATTAGTCTATGGATAGCTCTCAGAATTTTCTAAGGATTTTTTCATTGTTCATCAATTGGGATGGAAGTGGGAGGGTGATTATGTAATATATGGTGAATAAGGTCATCTTCATCAAGATTCCTACCTCCTATAGTAGTGTCTAGTGTATAGACTAGGTAGAGGGATTTTGATCCAGATTTAAACAAGAACACAACAAAATATAGAGATAACCATATACATAAAGATGAAGTGGAAATAATACTTCATTTCATCACTGTAAAATATTGAAATATGCTTACAACCGGAAATAGAAATAAACAATCTAGGGCGATGGTAGCTTATCTTTAAGAAGAAATCTAGCAGCTACATGCCTCTGAACTGTGTTACAATGAGGCTCGAGGGCCTATTTATTATTGAGAAACAATGGAAAACCCTTCACATCCCAAAACCTAACCCTAGAAGATGAAACGCCAAATTGTGGGCCCCGTTTTGGGGTGAGTTGGACAGCCAACTTCCCGGGGTCGCGAATTGGTCATATTATCTCCGTTTGACACGCATGATAGCCCGTTGGAAAGATCTCTCCGAGGACTATGAAAAAAAACATGATTTTTTGTCCAAAAAATCACTAGCAGTAGATTTTTTCCCAAAAAACGTCGTTTAGGGCCTCAAAATGGCTCCGGAAGTTTAGGACCCGAAAAACTACTAAAAATAGTAAATTGTGCTATAATTAAGGAAACTGAAAAACTGAAAGAAACAATTGTGGGGGTCCAAATGGGATAGGTGGGTGGCCACCAACATCCACCTGCATCATTCCTCCCCCCTTAGGAAGCAATGGTCCACATTGCATTGAGTTCCTCCCTAATATGAGGAAGCTTCTGCTAAGTTAGGTCTCTAGGGAGCTGTTTTGCAATCTCTGATGTGTCCAGAAATGATGGGAAGCATGGTCGACGATGGTCCACATTGAACACTCGGTGCAAGCGAAGGAATGGAGGAATTTTCAGCTTCCAAGAATTGTTGCCCATAGCCTTGATACTGGTGTAAGGACCATGTCAGAGTGGTCTAAGTTTCTGATGGGTTCTGGTAAGGCGTTCTCTCTGCAGATGCAACCAAACTTTGTCGCCCACATGAAACTTGTGTGGTACCCCTGTGGGTGAGGAGAAGTTGTTCCTATATTTTGTCATGATCGTATCCCTTTGCTGCTGCTGTTGCTTGGAGGAAACCTTTGCGGGGGTCATAGATGTAGCAACGATCTTCCCTTTACTTTGGGAGTGAACCAAACAGGAAATAAATTTCCTAGTCTAAGAGATGAGTTTGTTGCCTTTCTTAGAAGAGATCAAAGAGGTGGCGGCAGGTGGGGCTACCTCCGGTATCCTGTATAATGAATTATCCAAAGAAATAATGACAACGCGAGGCCTTGACTCATACATAGCATGTCGCTTCCACAAGTATGGTTGGCCTAATAGTACATCACAAACATCCAGAGGCGTAACATCACACAATACCTCATTTGTGAAGGGCTTGATGTTATAGGGAAGGCGGCACTGCTGGCCAACTTTGAGATCTCGTCCTTCATGAAGCCACCCGATACTGTATGGCTGCGGGTGTGGCGTAGTCGGTAGGCCTGTTATATACCTAGGGGGGATAATATGGGGTACCAAGGGAGGTACCCAAGGTAATAATGTAATAATGGGATGGGGCATAGTAATAAATAAGGTGGTTAACCCATGTCATGTAAGGGACCACAAGTAGTTAGTAATAATGTAATGGGCCCATGGTATTAGTGGATGGTATGAGGGAACCATGGTAATGATCCATGGTATTGCATGTATGAGGCCTATACAGAGGCTAGAGACTCCAAGTCAAGAAATATAGTCAAGGATTATTGTATGAACAGGCATATGGCTTGTGGAGTGTTCTCCTTCCTTAAGGAGCGAATGTATGGTGTTGCCCTACCTTAAGGGTTTGATAATAAAGAAACAATTTCTATCTATTTTGATCTTGTTATTATTGGGTATATTTGTTATTTCTCATATATTCTAGGTCAAATCTATAACAATTGGTATCAGAGCTATAACAATTGGTGAATGATCCATGGTATTGCATGTATGAGGCCTATATAGAGGCTAGAGACTCGACATGGAGGATGTCAAGGAATTGTTTGAAGGAATATTGTATGAACAGGCATATGGCTTGTGGAGTGTTCTTCAAGTTCCTTAAGGAGTGAATGTATGGTGTTGCCCTACTATAAGGGTTTGATATCAATAAAGAAGCAATTTCTATCTATTTCTATCATATTGTTTCTGGGTTCATTTGTATTATCTTATAATTTTAGATTAGATCTACAACAAGTGGTATCAGAGCACTTTCTTGGGCAAAAAAAAAAAAATGTGGAGAATTTTTTTTACTTTTTGCAGGATTTCAGTGGCGTCGATTTTTCAGATCAGATATGTATGTTTTGGTGCAATATCTATAAAATTTGATTTTATATCTGCATTCTATGTGAAAAAATACACGATTTCAAAAAAAAAATCGGCTGAATCGGAGTCCGGATGAAGGAGATATTGCTGATTTAAAAATCAGTGGGGTTGCAGATAATTTAATTTTTCAAGGCAGCGAGTTTGCGGCGCAGATCTGGATGTCCTGGTGCAAGATCTAAAAAATCTAATTGTAGATCTGGATTCTTTGTGAAAAAATACCCAATTTCAAAAAAGCATTCAGTTGAATCGAAGCCCGGATGAGGGAGATATCGCTGATTTAAGATCAGCTCCTTTTGCAGAAATTTTGGTGACGACGGGAGAGTTGCAGCACAGATCTGAAATTTCAGTGCCTGGATCAAGATTTCTATCATATGGGTAGATGCAGAATGATTGTTCCATTTCTGAAAACATGTCATAATAGGGATTCTGAGCAATATTAATTAAACTGTGACAATTTCAAATTTTCTCCAAGTTTTCTCAAAACCCTCTTCATGGCGGGTTACGGTTTTACAGGAAAAGATAATGGTCCTACTATTGAAGAATACATAAAAAAACATAAATCATTATGGAAAACAATTGGAAATGGTTTGTAGTGGAGCTATTTAGAGAGGAGGCAACAACATGGTGGGGATTACTTAACCAAAAGAAGTGTCTCAACCTGCCCGATGAAGAATTTGAAAAATTACTTTTGGACAGATGGTCTCATGCCAGAAAACAAGATAAGGAGAAACATGTGGGTCTATTTCCTACTGCTATATCCTTATTACATGTTCATGGATTGATTCAAAAAGAGAATATCATTGTGTCTATAAATCCTAGTTGCAAGCATAATTTCATCAATGTTAATTTGGCAAAAAAATTGCAAGTTCCCACAAAACACATTGAAAACACACAGGTGGATGATGAGGATGTCCAAGTGTATAAGGATTTCAAGATTTCTATGGATAAGTATGTGTTGCATGGTGATTTTTATACTTTAGAGACAGATAATTTGGATGTTGTTTTGGGATACCCATGGATGGAATCAGTGGGTACTATAAATATTAATGTGCAGAAGAAATTCCTGAACTCTGGTATAAAAAGAAAATTACATTACAGGATATTTCCATCAATAAACAGGTAGAGTCCACGGAGGTTGACGCAGAAGATGTTCCAGGGACTGACATATCAAATGATGAGCAGTTGATAGTCAACAATCAAACACAAACAGAGGCTGAAGTTGAAAAGGTAACAGGTGCTGACACATCTGATGAGGGTTCAGTGGTTGAAGTCATATTGAAAAAGAAGACACCACAACAGGCACCACAGCAGGGTGAATTAAAGAAAAAGACACCGTGGGTTAAAACTTCAACATATCATCGCCCACATTACCCCTTAAGAAAACAACCATGAAGATGGAAACCAATTAGCCACGCGGAAAACAACCCCCGCAAGACAGATAGAGAGGAGCGAAGATCCACCTACTACACATCTACACAGAAGAGCTACCACAGTCAACTTCCATCTCAAGCGAGCGAGGCACCAACGAGACCGAAGGTTCACCTTTCTCTTGGATGGCTAGATGCACGTGCATGGTACCAGTGGACTACTCTTTTGAGTAGATCTTATTATTTGTGTTCTTCCCATGTTTCAGGGACGGAACATGCTTAGGGGGGTGGAATGTTATATACCTAGGGGGGATAATATGGGGTACCAAGGGAGGTACCCAAGGTAATAATGTAATAATGGGATGGGTCATAATAATAAATAACATGGTTAACCCATATCATGTAAGGGACCACAAGTAGTTAGTAATAATGTAATGGGCCTATGGTATTAGTTGATGATATGAGGGAACCATGGTAATGATCCATGGTATTGTATGTATGAGGCCTATATAGAGGCTAAAGACTCCAAGTCAAGAAATATAGTCAAGGATTATTGTATGAATAAGCATATGGCTTGTGGAGTGTTCTCCTTCCTTAAGGAGTGAATGTATGGAGTTGCCCTACCTTAAGGGTTTGATAATAAAGAAGCAATTTCTATCTATTTTGATCTTGTTATTACTGGGTATATTTGTTATTTCTCATATATTTTGGGTCAGATCTATAACAATTGGTATCAGAGCTATAACAATTGGTATAAGAGCTATAACAAGTGGTATCGGATCTATAACAAGGCCCAACCGCTTCACGACCTCTGCTGAAACAAGGTTCTTCTGGCTCCCACTATCAACAATGAATTGCAACGGTGAACCCTTCACCCACATTTGTGAGTGGAAAAGGCGCTCCCCCTCCTCTGGGCCTTCAGGCTCATTCTTCTGGATCTTGGCGGTGGCAACAGTGGCGTTGGGCTCTGCATCAATGATCTGCTTCCCTTTGCCATTCCCCTTGTCGGGTTTTGGCTCAGGGTCGGAACATGCATCTAATTCGGAAGCCTTCAACTCAGCCACCAACGACTACTTGGTCCCACACTCACTTGTGTTATGAGTGGGACTCTTGTGGAACTCACACCACTTTCCCGTGTCCTTCTTCGGCTTCGTGGTGTTATTCTTTTCTTGCGCCTTCGATAGGTTCTCTTGGGTCACCCCGCCTTGGCTTTGTCCTTTGGGCTTCAGATTTGCAGATCCAAAGTCTCCCTTCTTCTGTTTGAACTTTTGCTCGATTTTGATAGCGTATCGGTATGTTGTGCCGAGTGAGGAGATGTTCAAGAACTCCATCTCTTCCTGGATGTATCTATGTAGGCAGCGCGGTATTTGAGTACTAGATGCAGCTCAGAGTCCTTAATACCCAACTATGTGTGAAGGGTATGAAAATTTTTTGTGAACTCTGGCACATCTTGGTCTCATCCCTGCTGCAGTGTGGTCCATTTGATGTATTTGTCCTCATACCTTTTGACAGGGTAGTACTGCTCCTTGATGGCATCTTGAAAGTCATTCCAAGTGGGTGCGGATGAAAATAGTGAGCCTTTACTTTCATCCTTCTGCTCGCAGCAAGTTTCCCACCAGTCCTTGACGTGGGTGGCTGCTTTGAGAAGAGCGAAAACAATCTTTTCCCGACTTGAAAATTCATGAACATAAAAATACCAATCTAGCATATTTAACCATTTATCTACGCCATCTGCATCTATTTGACCGTCGAAGATGGGGATTTCAAAATTAACTTGTACCTTAAACGGTGTGGCATTCCCAGAGTAGCTGTTGGAAGCTGATGCATCGCCTCTGGGTAGCCGCTGAAGGATCTACGCAAAGTTATCCATCATCGCGTTCCTTTGCCACTCAAGCGCTTCTTTGAGCAATATTTTGATAGGATCTCCTGCCAACTCGTCTTTCTTATCTTCTGCCATGGGAGGTTGTCAAGATTTGTGAGGCTGGTCTTGCAAAGGTTCGAACATTTCAAGCCCTAACTCCTTATATCCTAACCTCGTTGGGGACATGCAAAGAAAAACAAAGAAAAAACAGACCGCTCTGATACCACTGATCTGGATTTAAACAGGAACACAACAAAATACAGAGATAACCATATACACAAAGATGTAGCGGAAATAATACTTCATTTCATTATTGTAAAATACTGAAATATGCTTACAACCGGAAATAGAATAAACCAGCTAGGGCGATGGTAGCTTATCTGTGAGAAGAGGTATGGATGCTATGTGCCTCTGAACTATTCTAAACTGTGTTACAATGAGGCTCAAGGCCTATTTATTATTGAGAAACAATGGAAAACCCTTCACATCCCAAAATCTAACCCTAGAAGATGAAACGCAAAATTGTGGGCCCCGTTTTGGGGTGAGTTGGACAGCCAACTTCCCGGGGTCGCGAATTGGTCACATTATCTCTGTTTGATGCGCATGATAGCCCGTTGGAAATATCTCTCCGAGGGCTATGATGAAAAAGAGGACTTTTTTATAAGCAAAATCGCTGGCAGTATATTTTTTCCCAAAAAACATCGTTTATGGCCTCAAATGGCTCCGAAAGTTTAGGACCCGAAAAACTGCTAAAAATAGTAAACTGTGCTATAATTAAGGAAACTGAAAAACTGAAAGAAACAGTTGTAGGGGTCCAAATGGGATAGGTGGGTGGCCACCAACATCCACCTGGATCAGATTTTTGATAAATACTTTTGTTCTTCCTCAGCCTCTAACCATAAGGGAAAGACGTGCTCAATAGAAGGTTAAGAAGTAGGGTATAACACAAGCTGTTTTGATAGATGCCTATTCTTGATGTTCATGCTCCCAGGCCTACAACTAATGTAAGAATTAATAGTCTCCAACCAAGGTCTTCCTAAGATGAGATGGTAACCATTAAACTTTTTTTTCGATTGGAGGACAACAAAATCTGTGAGGTACTCCCAAGAGTCGATGGAGAACATTACATATTTAATAAATCCTTTAGGAGCTACAATGGATCTATCTACAAGCTGCATCACTCTAGTGGTCTCCCTCAAGGCCCTTGGGAGGTTGAGCTTGAGCATGGTTTCCTTGGTCATCAAATTTATTCCAACCCCAAGGTCAATCAAGTTATTAAGGACCATAATTCTATAAATTTGGACATCCACCAGAGAGCTACCAGGATCCAGGTACTTTGGGGAGATAACTTCCCCAAGCATTGGATCAGACAACTACCCAACAACATTGATTAGTGGGGGTATCTCTCCTTCTTCTCTTAGGACTTTTAAAACATTATTCCTTCGTAACATTTTTGTAGATGGGGACATCTTTAATGGCTTAGAGAAGGGGTATTTTGACACAATTTATTCAATTATCCTAGAACTTTATCCTCTTCCAGGGTGTTTTGTGTAGGTTGGACCAACCTTTCAAGATACGGAGATGAATTGTCTTCAGGGGTACTATATTTCTTCTCTTCTTCAAGTTCTTTAGGTGGAGAAGGTGGGTGACAATTTGGAAATACATTCCCAGACCCAAGGTTGATCTCTTGGATTTTCACAACATAAGCATGCTAGGATATCTCCCACTGTAAACCTGTTGTGATTTCTTGTTCTTCAGGTTTGGATTGGGTTGGGTAGGAATTAAAGGTTGCTTAGGTACGTTATTGTGAGGGAGTTGTGGTTGAGGTTGAGGAGGAGGCATTAAAGCAGGGGGTTGGGCTACTTGAGGCCCCCATCCTTGTGAGTGGATGCCCCATTGAGGAGGTTGCAGTAGATATGGTTAGAAAGGAGGATTAATAGGTTGAGGAGGGTATTTAGGAGTATAAGACCAAGGTGAGGGTATGGACCATGATGGATGAGTGAAAGGGTACCAAAGCTGGAAAGCTGCATTCTCATTTGGATTATAAGGAGGATAATGTGCACTTTGCATGCCTTGTTGTTTTTTTAGCTTGTGAGAGTGTTGTTTCACTCATTTTGTTGAATGACCATTGGAGTTTTAACATTTTTTAGCTTGCAGAAGTTTTTTTTTCAAGTTATAGATTTCTCCTCTCAAGTGTCACATGAGTTTTCTCGATTTTGCACCAACAGTCATTGTTGCGGTGACTCCCTTCACATGTCTCGTGTTCCTCGAGTTTAATTAATTGTTGCACTTGTTTTACATGCATACTTCTGCACTTAATCATATTTACACTCATCCTCACATCATATTTCAGACCTTCTTGATTGCACACTCCCCATGAATAGGTATGGGCTCTGCTCTGCTTAGGATCTCACATCTCACTGCATACACTATGCAATTTGGGAGCTCAAGGCATCTTCCTTGGCTTCTAGAATTGAATAGAGCCTGTCCCGAGTTGGCTCCAAATAAACACTACGTAGTTCTCAGAGCTAGTCTCCGAGTTTGGTCACTAAGACTCTACATTGCATAGTTCCATCCATCAAGCTTACTCACTCACTATTGGGAATGCGTAGTGTGCAGTTCCCACAGTAAGCCAATCACCCCTATTAGTCAAAATTATGCAATTCCTCTCATTAGATGCCCTGGTTTCCGCTTGATCATGCTTTGAAGTTAGATTTGTAATAAATAATGTTTATCATCCATGAGTGTCTATTCATTCCCACATGTACCACGCTCGTGAAGCACTTCTATCCAACATTCATTGTACCATAGAAGCAAAGAGAGTTGTTTCAAGAGCGACCATTAAAAGTAGTGCCGGGGAAGATGTTGAGTAAGCTCCAGTTTACTTTCCAATATATGCGGATGCCCAACTATTTATAGGAAATGAATCAACACTGACATGGCAACAAGACCAACAATAGTGGTAGAAGGAAACAATTCAATATAGGATCATAGAAAGATGAAATTATTGACATATTAAAGGGAGAACAAAGCTACAGAGTGAAAGAAGACTCAATCTTCATATAGATATCTTTGAAAGAAGAAGAAAAAGGAAGCAAAGTACATATATAGCAAAGTGGAGGATGAAAGAAAAGAAGAGCTTGTAGGTAGTAGAACTGAGATCACAACAAGTAGAACAACAACCGAAAGAAGGACAAGAACTAACGAGGAAATAATATGAAGAGAAACAAAAGTGGGAATAAGAACGAAGGCAAGGTACAATGACAAAGAAAACAACACCAATAGAGGTTAATGAGCTGGAACAACCGACCGCTAAGGAAGAGAGCAAATAGATGCAGGTTCCCTCACAAAACTTAACCACAAGAACCAAGTCCAATTAGAGGTCAACAGGTACATGGAACAAATAAGGAGAGAGACCACCAAGGATGGCTTGGATGTGAGCGCAACAAACATGCAGAAGGACACTGGGGGTCCTGTCATGGTCTACACCATGCCACACATGCTTCAGAAAGAGATGGACATAGGTTCCAAGACCATATACCTAGAAGTTATGGAGGCAAGAGTTAGTTATCAGGAAGACACCATCAAGAAACTTGGGGACATCATTTCATAGTACCAATCCTGGCATCAATACATGACCAAGTAGCATCAATTGGAGTTTGCTAAGTTGGTATTTTCCCAAACTTCGGAGTCATAGTGTTTTTCCTTCCTTCTTAGATTGTCTCTAGCCTATTTTGTCTCCCATGGCTACATGTGGAAAATGTACACTATTTGTAAACATGTTGTAAGTGAAATTCCAAATGGCATTAGTGGAATATGAACAGTCACTATGTAATGTAAAGAGTTATTTGTAAAGAAGTTGAAGATTCATGAGGGTATTTGAAGAGTCACAAAGGGGAATTTTAAAGGTCACCCCACCTTTTGTTATAAATAGATCCTCATAACTCATAGAATGGGCTTTTGGTAGCCAAGCTCTTGGCTACGCATTGTTCTAATTTGCAAAATTTTCCCCATCTTGTTGAGTTGATCCATTTTGGTAAGATTTCACCATAATTTGACATCTTATAAGCCCAATAAAAAAATATTTCATTATCTTCTCCAATATCATCTTATTTTTATAATTGTATTTAACCACTTATTAATGAGTTGTGAAAAAAAGTACAAAAATACTCAACACAATACAGGGAGAAAACAACGAAAAGCTAGATAATGGTGAGATAAAATTTATTATGAAATAAGTACCTCATGCTGTAGTTTAAAAAAATTCTTGCCTCTATCTTGATATGTATTTAAACATATTTTTCCTTTGGAATTTTTTCACCTAGCAATTCTACTAATGCTCCTTTAGGAATTACGAACAATCAGTGTATCCTCCAAAAATCCCCTGCACTACATAGATAAATTGATGGAATATAACTATTGCCTACTATTCTTTAAACCTCAAGTCTCATACCAAATAAAAATATTAAAAAAACCTAAAAAATAAAAAAACCATATATTTATTAGAATAAAATTGCTATTAAATCAACTACACATTAGTATCCTACTAAAAAAAATTAAAAAAACCTACAAAATAAAAAGTAAAAAAACCTCCAAAAGAGATAGATTCATTAGATTTTATATTGAATCAAATACCTCACAGTGTCCTAACCACCGAAAAAGTGTAAGCAATCACTCTTACAGTTAGGTACAAATTCACAATTCACACTAACCATAGCTATTGAAAACGATACGATGATGGGCTCTTAAGTCCTCGGGGTTGATCTATATTTGAATGTGGTCTTTTCTTAGTCCTCAGGGTTGATCTATATTTGGTTGCACCCACTAAATCCATCTAGGAAGGAAAATAATCTCTTCCCTGCAACGCCATCTAGGACTTGGTCAATGAAAAGCAAAGGGAAGCATCCCTTCTTTGTATCATTTTTAAGCTCTTGATAATCAACACATATCCTCCACTTCCTATTTTTCTTGGGGAATAGGACAAGGGGGGGCACCAACTCACTATCTGAAATGGGGTAAATGAACCCTGCATCTAGTAGCTTTTGTAATTCCTCTTTCACAATGACCTTAAGAGCTAGGTTCATCCTCTTCTAGGGTTAGTGGAGAGGCTTGCATCGCTCTTTGATGTAGATATGATGGGTACAAACTGAGGGATGTACACCTTTCATTTTCTTATAGTCCGAAGTAAAAGAATCAAGGTTTTGTCTCAGCACAGTGCATAATTTCTCTTCTTGCTCAGCTCAGAGAAGGGTTGATATTTAGAGTTATTGATGGGATAATGACCACAACCTTGACATGATCTAGGTCAATGTAGATAAAGAATGGATTATTCTATGGATAGCTCTCAGAATTTTCTAAGGATTCTTTCATTAGTTCATCAATTGGCATGGAAGTGGGAGGTTGATTATGTAATATATGGTGAATAAGGTCATCTTCATCAAGATTCCTACCTCTATAGTAGTGTCTAGTGTATAGACTAGGTAGAGGTATTTTTGATAAATACTCTTCTTCTTCCTCATCCTCTAACCATAAGAGAAAGACATGCTCAATAGAAGGTTAAGAAGTAGGGTATAACACAAGTTGTTTTGATAGATGCCTATTCTTGATGGTCATGTTCCCAAGCCTACAACTAATGTAGGAATCAATAGTCTCCAACCAAGGTCTTCCTAGGATGAGAGGGTAACCATTAAACTTTGTTTTCAGTTGGAGGACAATGCAATATGTGAGGTACTCCCAAGAGTCGATGGAGAACATTACATATTTAATAACTCCTTTAGGAGCTACTATGGATCTACCTACAAGCTGCATCACTCTAGTGGTCTCCCTCAAGGCCCTTGGGAGGTTGATCTTGAGCATGGTTTCCTTGGTCATGAAATTTATTCCAACCCCAAGGTCAATCAAGTTATTAATGACCATAATTCTATAAATTTTCACATCCACCAGAGAGCTACTAGGATCCAAGTACTTTGGGGAGATAACTTCCCCAAGTGTTAGATCAGACAACTACCCAACAACATTGATTAGTGGGGTTATCTCTCCTTCTTCTCCTAGAAATTTTAAAACATTATTCCTTCATAACATTTTTGTATATGGGGACATCTTTGATGGCTTAGAGAAGGGGTATTTTGACACAATTTATTCAATTATCCTAGAAGTTTAGCCTCTTCCAGGGTATGTTGTGTAGGTTGGAACAACCTTTCAAGATAAGGAGATGAATTGTCTTCGGGGGTACTATATTTCTTCTCTTCTTCAAGTTCTATAGGTGGAGAAGGTGGGTGAAAATTTGGAAATACATTCCTAGACCCAAGGTTGATCTCTTGGATTTTCACAACTTAAGCATGATAGGATATCTCCCCACTGTAAACCTGTTGTGATTTCTTGTTCTTCAAGTTTGGATTGGGTTGGGTAGGAATTGAAGGTTGCTTAGGTAGGTTATTGTGAGGGAGTTGTGGTTGAGGTTAAGGAGGAGGCATTAAAGCAGGGGGTTGGGCTACTTGAGGCCTCCATCCTTGTGAGTGGATGCCCCATTGAAGAGGTTGCAGTAGCTATGGTTGGAAAGGAGGATTAATAGGTTGAGGAGGGTATTTAGGAGTATAAGACCAAGGTGAGGGTATGGACCATGATGGATGAGTGAAAGGGTACCAAAGCTGGAAAGGTGCATTCTCATTTGGATTATAAGGAGGATAATGTGCACTTTGCATGCCTTGTTGTTTTTTTAGCTTGTGAGAGTGTTGTTTCACTTGTTTTGTTGAATGACCATTGGAGTTTTAACATTTTTTAGCTTGCAGAAGTTTGTTTTCAAGTTATAGATTTCTCCTCTCAAGTGTCACATGAGTTTTCTCGATTTTGCACCAACAGTCATTGTTGCAGTGACTCCCTTCACATGTCTCGTGTTCCTCCAGTTTAATTAATTTTTGCACTTGTTTTACATGCATAATTCTGCACTTAATCATATTTGCACTCATCCTCACATCATATTTCAGACCTTCTTTATTTCACTCTCCCCATGAATAGGTATGGGCTCTACTCTGCTTAGGATCTCACATCTCACTGCATACAATATGCAATTTGGGAGCTCAAGGCATCTGCCTTGGCTTCTAGAATTGAATAGAGCCTGTCCCGAGTTGGCTCCAAATAAACACTACGTAGTTCTCGAAGCTAGTCTCTGAGTTTGGTCACTAAGACTCTACATTGCATAGTTCCATCCATCAAGCTTGTCTCCCATGGCTACATGTGGAAAATGTATACTATTTGTAAACATGTTGTAAGTGAAATTCCAAGTGGCATTAGTGGAATATGAACAGTCACTATGTAATGTAAAGAGTAATTTGTAAAGAAGTTGAAGATTCATGAGGGTATTTGAAGAGTCACAAAGGGGAATGTTAAAGGTCACCCCACCTTTTGTTATAAATAGATCCTCATAACTCATAGAATGGGCTTTTGGTAGCCAAGCTCTTGGCTACGCATTGTTCTAATTTGCAAAATTTTCCCCATCTTGTTGAGTTGATCCATTTTGATAAGATTTCACCATAATTTGACATCTCATAAGCCCAATAAAAAAATATTTCATTATCTTCTCCAATATCATCTTATTTTTATAATTGTATTTAACCACTTATTAATGAGTTGTGAAAAAAAGTACAAAAATACTCAACACAATACAGGGAGAAAACAACAAAAAGCTAGATAATGGTGAGATAAAATTTATTATGAAATAAGTACCTCATGCTGTAGTTTAAAAAAATTCTTGCCTCTATCTTGATATGTATTTAAACATATTTTTCCTTTGGAATTTTTTCACCTAGCAATTCTACTAATGCTCCTTTAGGAATTACGAACAATCAGTGTATCCTCCAAAAATCCCCTGCACTACATAGATAAATTGATGGAATATAACTATTGCCTACTATTCTTTAAACATCAAGTCTCATACCAAATAAAAATATTAAAAAAACCTAAAAAATAAAAAACCCATATATTTATTAGAATAAAATTGCTATTAAATCAACTACACATTAGTATCCTACTAAAAAAAATTAAAAAAAACTACAAAATAAAAAGTAAAAAAACCTCCAAAAGAGATAGATTCATTAGATTTTATATTGAATCAAATACCTCACAGTGTCCTAACCACCGAAAAAGAGTAAGCAATCACTCTTACAGTTAGGTACAAATTCACAATTCACACTAACCATAACTATTGAAAACGATACGATGACGGGCTCTTAAGTCCTCAGGGTTGATCTATATTTGAATGTGGTCTTTTCTTAGTCCTCAGGGTTGATCTATATTTGGTTGCACCCACTAAATCCATCTAGGAAGGAAAATAATCTCTTCCCTGCAAGGCCATCTAGGACTTGGTCAATGAAAAGCAAAGGGAAGCATCCCTTCTTTGTATCATTTTTAAGCTCTTGATAATCAACACATATCCTCCACTTCCTATTTTTCTTGGGGAATAGGACAAGGGGGGGCACCAACTCACTATTTGAAATGGGGTAAATGAACCCTGCATCTAGTAGCTTTTGTAATTCCTCTTTCACAATGACCTTAAGAGCTAGGTTCATCCTCTTCTAGGGTTAGTGGAGAGGCTTGCATCGCTCTTTGATGTAGATATGATGGGTACAAACTGAGGGATGTACACCTTTCATTTTCTTATAGTCCGAAGTAAAAGAATCAAGGTTTTGTCTCAACACAGTGCATAATTTCTCTTCTTGCTCAGCTCAGAGAAGGGTTGATATTTAGAGTTATTGATGGGATAATGACCACAACCTTGACATGATCTAGGTCAATGTAGATAAAGAATGGATTATTCTATGGATAGCTCTCAGAATTTTCTAAGGATTCTTTCATTAGTTCATCAATTGGAATGGAAGTGGGAGGTTGATTATGTAATATATGGTGAATAAGGTCATCTTCATCAAGATTCCTACCTCTATAGTAGTGTCTAGTGTATAGACTAGGTAGAGGTATTTTTGATAAATACTCTTCTTCTTCCTCATCCTCTAACCATAAGAGAAAGACATGATCAATAGAAGGTTAAGAAGTAGGGTATAACACAAGTTGTTTTGATAGATGCCTATTCTTGATGGTCATGTTCCCAAGCCTACAACTAATGTAGGAATCAATAGTCTCCAACCAAGGTCTTCCTAGGATGAGAGGGTAACCATTAAACTTTGTTTTCAGTTGGAGGACAACGAAATATGTGAGGTACTCCCAAGATTCGATGGAGAACATTACATATTTAATAACTCCTTTAGGAGCTACTATGGATCTACCTACAAGCTGCATCACTCTAGTGGTCTCCCTCAAGGCCCTTGGGAGGTTGATCTTGAGCATGGTTTCCTTGGTCATGAAATTTATTCCAACCCCAAGGTCAATCAAGTTATCAATGACCATAATTCTATAAATTTGCACATCCACCAGAGAGCTACCAGGATCCAAGTACTTTGGGGAGATAACTTCCCCAAGTGTTAGATCAGACAACTACCCAACAACATTGATTAGTGGGGTTATCTCTACTTCTTCTACAAGGACTTTTAAAACATTATTCCTTCATAACATTTTTGTAGATGGAGACATCTTTGATGGCTTAGAGAAGGGGTATTTTGACACAATTTATTCAATTATCCTAGAAGTTTAGCCTCTTCCAGGGTATGTTGTGTAGGTTGGACCAACCTTTCAAGATAGGGAGATGAATTGTCTTCAGGGGTACTATATTTCTTCTCTTCTTCAAGTTCTATAGGTGGAGAAGGTGGGTGACAATTTGGAAGTACATTCCCAGACTCACGGTTGATCTCTTGGATTTTCACAACATAAGCATGATAGGATATCTCCCCACTGTAAACCTGTTGTGATTTCTTGTTCTTCAGGTTTGGATTGGGTTGGGTAGGAATTGAAGGTTTCTTAGGTAGGTTATTGTGAGGGAGTTGTGGTTTAGGTTGAGGAGTAGGCATTAAAGCAGGAGGATGGGTTACTTGAGGCCTCCATCCTTGTGAGTGGTTTCCCCATTGAGGAGGTTGTAGTGGATATAGTTTGAAAGGAGGATTAATAGGTTAAGGAGGGTATTGAGGAGTATAAGACCAAGGAGAGGGTATGGACCATGATGGATGAGTGAAAGGATACCAAAGCTGGAAAGATGCATTCTCATTTGGATTATAAGGAGGATGATGTGCACCTTGCATGCCTTGTTGTTTTTTTTAGCTTGTGAGAGTGTTGTTTCACTTGTTTTGTTGAACGACCATTGGAGTTTTAACATTTTTTTAGCTTGCAAAAGTTTTTTTTCAAGTTATAGATTTCCCCTGTCAAGTGTCGCATGAGTTTTCCCGATTTTGCACCAACAATCATTGTTGCGGTGACTCCCTTCACATGTCTCGTGTTCCTCCAGTTTAATTAATTTTTGCACTTGTTTTACATGCATACATGTACACTTAATCATATTTGCACTCATCCTCACATCATATTTCAGACCTTCTTGATTGCACACACCCCATGAATAGGTATGGGCTCCCCTATACTTAGGATCTCACATCTCACTGCATACACTATGCAATTTGGGAGCTCAAGGCATCTGCCTTGGCTTCTAGAATTAAACAGAGCATGTCCTGAGTTGGCTCCAAATAAAAACTACATAGTTCTAGGAGCTAGTCTCCGAGTTTGGTCACTAAGACTCTACATTGCATAGTTCCATCCATCAAGCTTCCTCACTCACTATTGGGAATGCATAGTGCGTAGTTCCCACAGTAAGCCAATCACCCCTATTAGTAAAAATTGTGCAATTCCTCTCATTAGATGCCCTGGTTTCCACTTGATCATGCTTTGAAGTTAGATTTGTAATAAATAATGTCTATCTTCCATGAGTGCCTATTCATTCCCACAGGTACCACACTCGTGAAGCACTTCTATCCAACATTCATTGTACCATAGAACCAAAGAGAGTTGTTTCAAGAGCGACCATTGAAAGTTGTGTCGGGGAAGAACTTGAGTAAGCTCTAGTTTACATTCCAATATATACAGATGCCCAACTGTTTATAAAAAAGGAATCAACACTAACATGGCAGCAAGACCAACAATAGTGGTAGAAGGAAACAGTTCAATATAGGATCACAAAAAGAGGAAATTATTGACGTATTAAAGGGAGAACAAAGCTACAGAGTGAAAGAAGACTCAATCTTCATATAGGTATCTTTGAAAGCAGAATAAAAAGGAAGCAAAGGACATATATAGCAAAGTGGAGGAAGAAAGAAAAGAAGAACTTGTAGGTAGCAGAACTGAGATCACAACAAATAGGACGACAACCGAAAGAAGGACAAGAACTAACGAGGAAATAATATGAAGAGAAATAAAAGTGGGAATAAGAAAAAAGGCAAGGTACATTGACAAAGAAAACAAGACCAATAGAGGTTAATGAGTTGGAACAACTGAAAACTAAGGAAGAGAGTGAATAGATGTAGGTTCCCTCACAAAACTTAACCACAAGAATCAAGTCCGATTAAAGGTTGACAGGTACATGGAACAACTAAGGAGAGAGGCCACCAAGGATGGCTTGGATGTGAGCGCAACAAACATGCAGAAGGACAGTGGGGGTCTTGTCGTGGTCTACACCATGCCACACATGCTTCAGAAAGAGATGGACATAGGTTCCAAGACCATATACCCAGAAGTTATGGAGGCAAGAGTTAGTTATCAGGAAGACACCATCAAGAAACTTGGGGACATCATTTCATAGTACCAATGTTGGCATCAATACATGACCGAGTAGCATCAATTGGAGTTTGCTGAGTTGGTCTTTTCCCAAACTTCGGAGTCATAGTGTTTTGCCTTCCTTCTTAGATTGTCTCTAGCCTATTTTTTCTCCCATGGCTACATGTGGAAAATGTATATTATTTGTAAACATGGTGTAAGTGAAATTCCAAGTGGCATTAGTGGAATATGAACAGTCACTATGTAATGTAAAAAGTTATTTGCAAATAAGTTGAAGATTCATGAGGGTATTTGAAGAGTCACAAAGGGGAATGTCAAAGGTCACCCCACCCTTTGTTATAGATAGAACCTCATAAATCATAGAATGGGCTTTTGGGAGCCAAGCTCTTGGCTAGGCATTACTTAGAGAAGGCTTGGAGAGTATTATGACAGGCCTTGGCTTCTCTACAACATATAGCAAGTACATCTCTTTGGAGGAGCAGGCGTGTTGACTGTAATGTTCCACTATTAGGGCTAGTGGTTGTAAATAGTGTATGTATGGATTGAACTTTCACTTAATAATATAATTGATATAACACATTTTCATGTATATGTTGTTATTGTAGTTGACTATTCTGGTTGCTTTAGCAATGTATGTTATTTAACTTACACATTTATGTATGAACTATTTTTTATGCAATTGTATGTATCTTGTTGAAGATGTGTTGTTGTATTAACCCATCACTTTGGATTATGGACTATTTCGATTCCACCCTATGATTTCATTCTGCTCGTGTGTTCCTTTTACGTAGTATATTATTACAAGCTTCTAAGGGAGACTCTTCCTTTTCCCCTCTGTTATCTAGAACCCCCATGCATTTCACTTGACTTGCAGCAAGGTCACACACTTTCTTAAACAAAGTTATCATACTTACCTGTGGATGCTACCACGATCACGACACTCCTTTACTACCCATTGTTGGGACTCCTACTCAAAACGATCTCAGGTCTAGTTTGGACTTCTTATCGGGGAGATCCCTTGACATGTTGGCGAGTCCAACACTGTCAACAAGTCCTCTAAGGATTCATCTAGTCCTAGGGTCATCGTAAAGATTTCCTCTTTTGTCTCTCTAGACCTACAATAACCCTTGTAATTCTCATTAAAGGCTTGCTGAATTTGTGTCCAAGTATTGATGTTGCCTCGAGGTAAGCTTATAAACCAATGAAAGGTTGCATCTTTGCAAGTGGATGGAAACAACTTTATCTCCTATTTATTAGAGGTATAGTCATAGGTCCTACATAAAATAGTAAATTTAAACATGAATGTGTTAGGGCCCTCAAAGGTTAGACCATGGAAGGGAAGTAGGGATTATATTCTTCATGTTGGCATCGTCATTGATTTCTTGGATAGGAAAGCACTCGTGTTGTTTGTTTGCAGCCATGGTTTGGGTAGGTGAGATGAGTTGTTCCTCCCATATGGGTTCCTCAAAAATTTCAAGTTGCTCACCTAGAGGGGTTTCTAACTCCCTTTTAGTGAGAGAGGGAAGTTCAAAGTCACCAAAGAAGAATGATAGTTGGGTACTCGAAGGTGTTGGGGTTTTTGGTAGGAATTTCCGTTGATATCCCTACTCCTACGAGGCGTGAAAGAACTAGCTCTATTTGTTTTCAAATTTTCCGCTTTTTTTTGGAACATTTTCAAATTAATAGTACTGATGCGAGAGAGAGGAAAAAAAATAAGAAACTTCTAAGTAGAAACAATACCTACTTGGACCCCTGCCGGATAGCGGTGCCCAAAAAGTGATGAGCCCTAGTATTCCAACAAGAATGTTACGATTCCAAGGCTACCAACTTAAATTATCAACCCAGGATTCGTAGAAACTTAGAGGTGATAGTGTTGTATGCATTGTACGTCAAGCTCTACTCATGTCACCTTCAGTTATTGAATCATATCAAAGCATGTAGAGACCACTCCTTAAACTAGCTTACAAAGATAATCTGTGTGAAAATGAAAGAGTCTACTCTAATCGTAGGACAATGAACATTATCCTAATTGAAGAAATGAAAGTGTCATTCATCAAATGTAAATACTAACTATAGCCACAGGAAGGGAATATACTATACTAGTTGTAGAAATAAAGCATGCTATTCTACTTGCAAAACAATCAAGTCAACACTCTACTTGCATAATGTAAATCATTACTCTACTTGCAAATTGCCTTGAATGAGGAAATTTAAACTACAAGGCATGACTAGAAAATCTAAGAGTGTAACCTCAAAAATGAGGTTTAATCTATTTACATTGAAGAGTTTCCCTTTATATCACTGAGTGTAAGATGGTTTTAGCTTTAGTAGCACAATCCTTACTCATTGCATAAAAGAATAGTCATTGTGATTCTAATTGTTGTCTTGTACTTGCAGTGAAGAAAGAATGGGTCTAGAGTGGTCCTTGGGTCTCCCTAACCATTGATTCGAAGTGTGGGGGTAATTATTCAATCCCAAAATGCAAAAATCAAGATCTTAAAGCAAATCTAGCCAAGTTTAGGCAATGCTACAAGACTACTATAGGATGCCACATGCTACCTTGTTTTGCTACAAGATTTCCTTGGGTCCAAGAGCATCGTGAGGGTGAGAAAGGTATTTTGAAGGTAAAGGAAGGTGGATGAGGGTGTATGAAGCTATTAGATCTGTAGTTGAGATTCTTCCTTTGTTATTCCTCTTAAACTAGAATACTTGCCAATTCATTAAATGTAGGTGCTTACTTGTGGATTCATCAAATGTAGATGCTCTTTCCCTAGCTATAGGATTGGTGATAAACATTTATATGCATTCAATATTCCATTCATTACGAGCTCGAAATACTTTCACCAATATCACCAAGCTTATCTTTAAGCTCTTTGATTCTAGAAAGAAAATTACTAATAACTCGGTTTTCCATCATTTTCATTAAGAAATGTTTTCTTGTGAGAAAGAAGGTCGTAATTGTTTATTTTGTTTGATACAATCCTTTAAGTGTCTCTGAAGTTTCAAGGGATGTTTTACATTCTATGACATGCAAAATGAGGTTGTCATTATAGACATTCTAAAAACCACTTTTTCTTTAGTCCCTTGTGGATTCCAATTTTGAATTGAGGCTATTGGTGTTGTGGGTCTAGCTTGGTTTCCATATGAAATTGCCAAAAAGATATACACTTCCATTAACTTTTGCATTTTAAACTTCTAATTTGCAAAATTTTCCCCATCTTGTTGAGTTGATCCATTTTGATAAGACTTCACCATAAAAAAAAATATATCATTATCTTCTCCAATATCATCTTATTTTTATAATTATATTTAACCACTTATTAATGAGTTGTGAAAAAAATGCACAAAAATACTCAACACAATACAGGGAGAAAACAACAAAAAGCTAGATAATGGTGAAATAAAATTTATCATGAAATAAGTACCTCATTCTGTAATTTAAAAAAATTCTTACCTCTATCTTGATATATATTTAAACATATTTTTCCTTTGGAATTTTTTCACCTACCAATTCTACTAATGCTCCTTTAAGAATTATGAACAATCAATGTATCCTCCAAAAATCCCCTCCACTACATAAATAAATTAATGGAATATAACTATTGCCTACTATTTTTTAAACCTAAAGTCTCATACCAAATAAAAATATTAAAAAAACCTAAAAAAATAACAACCTCACAGGGTCCTAACAACCGAAAAAGAGTAAGCGATCACTCTTACAATTAGGTACAAATTCACAAGATGACGGGCTCTTAAGTGACATAAGATACGCGGTTGAGATGACGTCTTTTCTGGAGATGCCTTAACGTAGCACCACCTCCAATTGGATAAAGGGAGAATAAGCCAGCCAAAAACGATACGATGACGGGCTCTTAAGTGATATAAGATAGGAGGTTGAGATGACGTCTTTTCTGGAGATGCCATAACCTACCACCACCTCCAATTGGATAAAGGAAGAATAAAGGAAGAAGCCAGCCAGCCAAAGTTATGCTCGCATAACATTCCGGGGTGAATAATTGTCTTGGGGATGAGAAAGAATTTTATTGAAGAAACATGGGAAAAAAATAAATTGATCCACCACTCATTGGGTATAACTTTTCAAATAGAATAATTTACTAGTAAAAGCAGTCTTGGTGGGCAGGAAAATTATAATGATTTAATATAACTTTTCAAATAAAATAGTTTTCTAGTCAAAGCAGTCCTGACGAGCAGGAAAATTATAATAATTATTGTGGTGAGAGAAACATTTTATGAAGGTGATTTGGAATCATTCCAGCAAAATTATGTGTTTACTCATCAGGACCACTCTTCACATTGTAAGGTGATATGTGATTCCATTCGTACAGAGCAAAATTATTTGTCCACTCTTCACATTGTAAGGTGATATGTGATTATTTGTTTACTCATGAGGACCATTCTATAAATACCAATGACTTTATATTTGTAACATACGAGGCAAGGGCAAGTATACGCTGAATAGGCATTACAGTTGACAGAGAAATGAAAAATTTCGAAATTTTCGGGAGGTGCAAGAAGGGAGTTACCAAGATCGAAGGGACGGTTATCCTTCGGAAAACGTCTCTTCTCGATGTCAAGGATATATCTGCCAGCTTTGGAGATCGTGTATTCGAGTTGCTGCAACAGAAGGTGAATTTTCAGCTTGTCAGTAGCGACCACATAGATCAAGGTGAAATAATGAATTTGCAAGATTATAGATTAATGCCGTCATGAATTCCTTGGCTTTGTTCTACCATGCATGTAATATCATGTCAATTATTACGCGAGTAGTTATATCAGACGTGAATTGACCTGTTATTGCAGAAACTGGCCAGGGTTTACGTAGCCGTCCTGCTCATTTAGAATGGAAATATCTGCCCTCGTTTGAATACGTTAGTAAGGATTCAAAACACGAAATCAGCTTCGAGTGGGCTCCTGAGATGGGGATCCCCGGCGCTGTACTGGTGACAAACAATCACTCCAGAGAGTTCTTTCTAAAAGAGCTTTCAATTCAAATCCCCGGAAAAGGCCATATTCGTTTCCTGTGCAACTCCTGGATATATCCCAAGTGGATGAGTGCCATCTACTCCAATCTAATCGCTGAACGAGTCTTCTTTGCAAATAATGTACATAACGTCTAATTTCGTTAAATTTACGTACGCTTTCCATCACACTCCCCGTGTGAAATGAAAATATTAATATTTATGTATCCATGTGTGCAGAGCTATCTTCCCGATGAAACGCCGTTAGGTCTGGTGGCTTTGAGGAACGTAGAGTTGGTGAGATTGAGAGGAAACGGAACAGGCCAAAGGAGTACATGGGAGCGCATTTATGACTACGATGTTTACAATGATCTGGGCGATCCTGACACCAAGAAGGAGTTAGAAAGGAAAGTGCTGGGTGGATCGCGGGAATTGCCATATCCCCGCAGGTGTAGAACTGGTCGTCCACGTTCTAAAACGAGTAACTACCTGCTACCCATGCGTTAGATGATCAAATTAAAGTGTATTAGAATAGAACTTACGCTTTACGTTAAAATATATATATATATATAGAATAGAACTTACGCTTTACCTGTTACGACCGTTTGCAGGTCAGGCTTTCGAGAGCTTGAACCGGCTATGCAGCCTTACGCAGAGCTTCTATATTCCCTCAGACGAACAATTTCCGCAGGAGTGCCTTTCAGACTTCAGAGCTCATTTCCTCAAAGCTTTCTCTAAAGTAGTTATACCCGCCATAATGTCAGCTGTTAAGCCTGAGTTTGCCAGTTTGAAGGAAGTTCGGGGTCTCTACAGTAAGGGAATTTCATTTTTGACTAACATTACAACCACTTTAGCCAAAGAAGTACTTCCCGGTCAGACGATGAAAGGGATTCTGAATACAGAGGATCAAGCTATTCTCAAGTTTCCGCTTCCCACTATCATTACCAGTGAGTTGATTAATCTCGATCAGTATTCCTAAATTTGAATTTGGTGCATTTTGCGCCCTATTAGTTATGTTTGATAATTACTGAATGAAATCCGTGTCTGTGCAATAGAGGATGACGCTGCATGGAAGACAGAAGAAGAGTTTGCCCGCCAGACGCTTTCTGGAGTGAATCCGATGGTCATTCGATGTTTACAACTACGAAGCAACCGAGACTTTTACTTCTTAATAATATTGTTATTATTATTATTATTATGACTACTAATGTCGATACGAACTTCTTTATGTGATTACAGAGCTTTCCACCGTCCGGCCACCTGAACGCACAAATCTATGGTTCCCAACAGAGTGCAATCACCGCTCAACATATTCTTAAAAGCCTAGATGGCATCTCGGTGGAGGAGGTATTTAGTTCCTTCATTAAATTGTTACTTAGATTTAATGGTTCGTTAATGATTATATACTAGTATTTTGAATATTCTTCCGCAATACAATAGACAGACAACCATTAAGCATGCATGTCGATATAGCAGGCTATTAAATCGAATCGGCTCTTTATATTGGACTACTATGACGCTTACATGCCGTACGTGGAGCTTGTCAACCAGCTTCCTACCAGCAAAGCTTACGCTACCCGTTCACTTTTCTTCCTGGCCGACACCGGAACTCTAAAGCCTGTGGCCATTGAGCTGTGTTTGCCTCCCACATCAGTGGGCTTGGGTTCAAGACACGTCTACACTCCTGACTATAGCGGTGAAGATCATGGATGGTTATGGCAACTAGCGAAGGCTCACGTGCGGGCAAACGATTCCGGTTACCATCAGTTGGTGAGCCATTGGTAAGAGATACTAATCTTGTTAATTTCAATAACAGTTACATTGGTATGAGATAGCCATCTTGTTAATTTCAACATTGTCAAGTAATCTTGTTAATTGTTAATTTCAATAACAGTTGCTTAGTTACTTTGTTGAGGTTAAACATATATATATTTATTAAGAAAAATCTTTTAGTAGAAATTAGGTATGAAAATATGAAAAGTTTTGGGAGGTTTCTAAAATTTTTATTATTATCAGGATGAAAAGATAAAAAAGTAGAGTAAAGATAAAACTTAAATAGAGAACAATGTACATATCATTACTTTGTTTTTAGTTTGAACTTGTTAAAAAATTAATTACCACCTTTATCATATTGAAATTTACTGTGAATTTGTCTATTTAGATTATTAATAAAATACACTCTCCTTTTTTTCCCTTTCGCATGCAGGCTCAGGACTCATGCTGTGGTGGAGCCATTTATCATTTCTGCCCACAGGCATTTGAGCAAACTGCACCCACTTCACAAGTTGCTCATCCCTCACTTTCGCAATACTATGGAGATCAATCGGTCTGCTCGTCAATCATTGATAAATGCAGGAGGCATAATCGAGCAATGCTTTACGAGTGGTAGGTATTCTATGGAAATTTCGGCCAAAGCATACATGGATTGGAGATTCAACGAGCAGGGACTGCCAGCTGATCTCCTTAAAAGGTACTATTATAACCACCCTGTAACTTTACTTCAATATTAGTTTGTGGGACTAACATATATATTAATGCACTGATACGGGTACATGTCCAGGGGTATGGCTGTGCGCGATCCTACTGATAGAGTAAGTGGTACGAGGCTTGTGATAAAAGATTATCCGTATGCAGTGGACGGGCTTGAAATATGGGCGGCCTTGAAATCTTGGGTATCCGACTACATATCGCTGTATTACAAGGACGACCAAAGTGTGGAGAGCGATAGAGAAGTTCAAGCATGGTGGAAAGAGATAGTGGAGGTGGGCCACGGAGATAAGAAGCGTGATGAGGGAGGATGGTACAAGATGAAGAGTGTGGAGGATATGAAAGAAGGTATCACCACACTCATTTGGATCGCTTCTGCCCACCATGCAGCGGTCAATTTCGGGCAGTACGGCTATGCCGGATTCATGCCCAATCACCCCAGCACCACCCGGAAACTTATTCCAGAGAAAGGATCCCCACAATACTTAGACTTCCTTCGTGACCCGGAAGCCTATTTCCTAAAAACTGTGTCCAATCCAAAGACTTGTGCCACAACCATGGCTGTCCTGGAGCTTCTATCGAAGCATTCTACCGACGAGGTTTACCTGGGGCAGGGCTCCTTCTCCGATTGGACAGATGACTCTCGCGTTGAAACAGCATTCAAACGCTTTCGCTCCCAGCTACTTGAGATAGAGCAGAATATCAAGACTAGGAACACAGATCACAGGTTGAAAAACCGGCGCGGCCCTGCAGATGTTCCCTACACGCTCTTATACCCAGGGACTTCTGATACTGGCGATACAGGTGCTGGGCTTACATTTCGAGGAATTCCCAACAGCGTCTCTATATAGTATATAGTGCCTTCACCGACTCTGTCCGTTAATTCGTACACAACAATTATATTGTTGTGGTACACTGTTTTCTTTATGTTCGAGTGAACTATGTAAGCGCACTTAGTATGAATATTGTGCTACACTAATTTTAATATGTTTGAGTGAAATCGCAAATCCGGTGCTTTTCGTAACTTAAATGCTTTGTTTATGTTTGAGTGAAATCGCAAATCCGGTGCTTTTCGTAACTTAAATGCTTTGTTTGATCATAACTTAAATGTTTTGTTTGATCATCCTGGATTATATAGCTGCTAATGTTTAAAATCCAGTAAATTTCCTTGATATATTTTCTTTCTTAATCTTTATATAGCTGCTGGTGTGAGCTGCTATGTTAATTTTAATATGTTTGAGTGAAATCGCAAATCCGGTGCTTTTCATAACTTAAATGCTTTGTTTGATCATAACTTAAATGCTAATGTTTAAAATCCAGTAAATTTCCTTGATATATTTTCTTTCTTAATCTTTATATAGCTGCTGGTGTGAGCTGCTATGTTAATTTTAATATGTTTGAGTGAAATCGCAAATCCGGTGCTTTTCATAACTTAAATGCTTTGTTTGATCATAACTTAAATGCTAATGTTTAAAATCCAGTAAATTTCCTTGATATATTTTCTTTCTTAATCTTTATATAGCTGCTGGTGTGAGCTGCTATGTTAATTTTAATATGTTTGAGTGAAATCGCAAATCCGGTGCTTTTCATAACTTAAATGCTTTGTTGATCATTATTCCATGAAGAATTTAGGTTTTCTTTTTACTAAATGTGTCTTATTATAACTTTATTTACAATAAAGGGAAACCTGTATCTCTTCATAGGATATATTGTCAAATAATTTTAATATCCCTTCATAGGATATATTGTCAAATAATTTTAGATTTTTTTTTTCCCATCATATTGACCAAAAAAAAAGCCCCCACAACATATATCTAATAAAAATTAATTTCAAAACAATTATAAAATTTGATATTTAAAATTTTTAAATTAAAAAGTATGATTTTCTAAAATTTAATAACAATTACAAATTATAAGGTTACATTAACTATGAAGATAATCTTATTTATGCAAAATGAATTTCAAATTGAATTTTAAGAGCCTTTACATATGTGAAAATCAAGTGCAAAACCTCCTTTCACTATAGAGAGTAGGGTTACGTTTAGATATATCACTTAAGTTTAACGCTTGTATATTTGTTATTCTAGTATTAGTTTTTTTCCAACAAATAATATTTTCTTTATTATTTATATAGGAAATGTCATTTTTCGGATAATCAAATGCACACCATTTATCTATTTTATTACAATTATTATCATAACTTGTTGGGGTTACCAACAAGGTCATGGTGTACATGCACATTTTCTTATATTTTTTCAGTTGTTTAGGAGGACTACTATTTATAGCATGTCTATTTTTAGTAGGTGACTTATTTATAGTAGATCTATTTTTAGCAAGCGCTGCCATGAAATATGACACATGTAAATGATTAGGCAATGACATGGTCGGGACATGGCATCATAGTGCACTGCCATGGCTTTATCCATTAGACTTATCTATTGCCCTTATTTGTTAGACTTACACATAATCTTATTCCTTATCCTCCTCCTAGGAAATTGCATAAAGTAGCTATATTTATTCTTATAATTAAGCTCTACTCTTGGAAATCTTATCTCCTTAAGACTTTTTTCTTATTATTGGAGACCAGTTCCATTTTTGGAGTTTAGAGTTACACATGCGTTGTCCCTTACATTCATAATACCATGGGAGAATATGATGGGTTTCCAAAACCATAGACTCTTAAACCATAGACATATTTCTAGATTCACTCTTCCATCTGGAATATTATTCATCACGGAGAGACATCTAGACTGAATTGGAGGGTTCTTTCAGGAAAAATGATGAAAGAAGAAGACACTAGTATGAGCTCACCTTGTTAATCACAAGCAATTTTTACACCCTATAATACTTATTATCCAACTTCAATACTTTGGTTCAGTACATCAAAACATGTGGCATTGATATGAAAGATAAGCAACTAATCTTCTCTATTATGTATAACCCAAGAATTGGGTATTCTATCTTTATTTCTTCCTTTCATACTAGAATGATATCAATGGGTAAGGTGTGGAAGATATGTTCTTTAAATGAATTCCTTAAATCATTCATATAATAGCAAAATATGCTCATACAAATGGGTGGTCTCAAGTATTTTATTCCCATCCACTTGTTATATATAAAGACAAGGATGAATGAAAACAAATGATAGGTGATCATCAGAAGAAGGGAAAAGGCAATGAAACCACTAAGTATTCAGGCTTAAAAATAGGAAAGTGAAAGAAGGGGAGAATAAAGTGCAAGTACTTTAAAAAATAATCAACATAATCTTGCATATTTATTGCTAAAAAATGCCAAGAAGAAGTATGGAGATAGAAAACCTAATGATAAATGTAATCACCATTTTCTGATTTCTCTTTCTTCCTCATCTAATACTTGGATTTTGGGTTGTCGAGCCTGTCATCATATGGATGCTTCAAAACATACTTTTTCTTGTTTGGAACCTTGCATTATTTCTCCTATTTTAGTGGAAACCAATATTCCTTTAAATGTATTTGCTAAGGTAGAGTGGATAATGATTATGGAAGCTTAAAAAATGTATTCCACATTCCAGAGATACATGAAATCTACTCTTTGATCTATCAAATCATTCATTCAAGGGTAGGAAAATTGGTATATTTAACTCTAGATTTAATGGATATCATAAAGGTGTCATATGGTTGGAAATATGTTGTTATGAAGGAGTATTTCCATTCTAGTTTGTATAGATTTTCTCATTTTTGCACTGAGAGGCGCATTCTACAACCCAGTATGACCCAGATGTGTATGTATGTCCATGCTCAAAGTTAAATTTTATGTTGGCCAACATAAAAAAAAAAATAAATAGAAACCTAAATAATGTTTATGTTTGTCTAAATAACAATAATGAAAATAGAAAAAACTAATGTTTGCCTGATGCAAACATGAAATTAACCATATAGATTAAAAAAAAAAAAAAACACTACAATACAATAAATTTACCTTCAACAAAAAATTTCACCACATTAAAATTCCAAATTAGGTACAATTTTAAACATCTTTACTCCTAAACCCACTACCATTTCTTAAATCAAAGCAAAAAGGTAAATTGAACACAATGAATCCAAGATCTTGCTCTAAAATCTTTCAATATTTCTTTTCATTAATTATTTGTAAATTGAATATTTAAAAGGAAAATCATATCATGTGGGTATATTAAAATCTTTATACACATAAATATTTGGACATAAAAGTTGTAATATTAGAAAATATTGATTTGATGTACTTTTATTATAAATCTTGTTATCATGCAATGTAAAACATCATTAAATCTAATATTAATATTGAGAGATTAATATTCATATTCATATTATTACTAAATCTAATAGTAATATTATTCAACTTAATAACTTTTAATTAATACAATATTAAACTTTAATATAATATCAAATTTTTTATATTACAATATATATTAATATACCATGACATATATTAGCTCTAGATATATATGGGAAGTAAGAACAAAGACATATAGTGATATAGATAGAGAGATAGAGGGAGTGAGAGATGGAGTTGGAAGGAGAGAAAGGGAGGGAAGAAGAAAGGCATAGAGAGCGAAAACTGGGAATAAAGAGGTGGAATGACAAGGAAGAGATTGAGAAAGAGTGTTTATGCCTGGGGGTGAGGTAGAAAGACAAATAAGGTGAGATGGATAAAAGGTGGAAGGGGGGAGAGAAGGAGAGAGAAGTAGTGAGGGAGGGAGATAGAGCCAAAGTTAGAGGGCGAAGAGAGATAGATAGATAGATAGATAGATAGATAGAGAGAGAGAGAGAGAGAGAGAGAGAGCGAGGGGAGGTGGGATAGAAAGGGAGAGAAAGGAATAGAGCGAGGACATGAGAGGGAGAAGGAGAGAGGTAGGGGAAGAGAGAAAGAGGAAGGTAAGAAGAAAGACACATACATAGAAAGGAGGAGAGAGTGAGAGGGAGTGATAAGGGAGATGGAGATGGAGAGAGAGGGAGAGAGGAGAGATGGAGGGAAGAGAGATAGAATGGGGGAGAGAGGGATAGAAGGGGAAGAGAAAGAGTGAGGGAGAGGAAGAGGGTGGTAGAGATAGATGTATATGGAAAAAGAGTGTGTATGTTTTGGGTATGGTATAGAAAGATAAAAGAGATATAAAGGGAGCTAGATATATAGATGGAAGGTAAATATTGGGAAGAAGAAAGAGATAGAGAGAGTTATATATAGATAAATATGGAAAGAGAGAGCATGTATGTTTTTTTTGGGGGGGGTGATATAGAGAGAAAAATAAGGAGAGATGGAGGGAGATATAGATATAGATAGAGGGGGGAGATATTGAAGAATATTTATTTCACTAGATGCATTGTTTTAGTGTAGATGGTGATTTATAATCCTATTTGATCGCTTGCCTTGAAGGGAATAAACTAAATTAGAAGGAAGAGGAGGAATGAAGAGATAGAGAAGGAGAGGAATGAGAAAGGGAGATAAGGCTAAGAGAGAGAGAGGGAGAAGGAGGGAGGTAGGGAGAAAGTGATAGGGTTGGAGAGAGAGAGAGAGAGAGAGAGAGAGAGATTGGGGGAGAGAAAGGGATAGAGATGAAGGACAAGAGAGAGGAGGAGAGAAGGAGGGACAAAGAGATGGAGTTGGAAGGGGAGAGGAGGGGGAGAAGAAAGACACAGAGAGAAAGAAGTGGAGAGAATGAGAGAGGAAGTGACAAGGGAGAGATGGAGAGTGTGTGTGTATGTTTGGGGGTGATATAGAGAGACAAAGAAGGAGAGGTGGAGAAAGACATAGATATAGGTGGAGGGGGGAGAGAGGGAAGTATATTCCTTTCACTAGCTACATTGTCTTTAGCATACATGGTGAGTTCTAATGCTATTTGACTGCTTGCACTAGATGCATTGATTTCAGTGTAGATGTTGATTTAGAATGATAGTTGATTTCTTGAACTAAAGGCATTAATTTCAATGTAGATGTTTATTTCTAATACCATTTGATTGCTTGCACTAGATGCATTGATTTAAGTGTAGATGTTTTATAATTCTATTTTATTGATTGCACTAGATGCATTGATTTTATTGTAGACATCAATTTATAATCCTATTTGATTGTTTGCAATAGATGCAATAATTTTAATTGATATGTTAAAATTATAATGCTATTTGATGTCTTGCGCTAGATGACTTAATTTCAGTGTAAATGTCGATTTCTAATCCTATTTGATTGCTTGCACTAGATGCATTGATTTTATTGTAGATTGCTTCTAATTCTATTTTATTTCTTGCACTAGATGCAATGATTTTAATTTAGATGTTGAATTCTAATTATATTTGATTGCTTGCACTAGATGCATTGATTTCAGTGTAGATGTTAATTTTTTATTGTATTTGATTGCTTACACTATATGCATTGATTTCTGTGTAGATGTTGATTTCTAATCCTATTTGATTACATGCATTAGATGCATTGATCTTAGTGTAGATGTTTTTTCTAATTGTATTTGATTTCTTGCATTAGATGCATTGATTTCAATGTAGATATTTTTTCTAATCATATTTGATTACTTTCATTAGATCCATTGATTTCAATGTACATGTTGATTTCTGATTTGATATAACTAGATCTATGATGGTACATTAATCTTAAAGTGATTGGATTAATAGTGTTGTTGATTTTAGTTTAAACCCAAAACAATTATTGACAATGTGCATTGGTTTTTGTGTTATAGTAATTCAACCTATCAATATTGGAGAGCAAGAGAGAAAAGGTAAAATGTTTACTACAATAACTCGAGTTAAGTATTTGAATGGTTTACGATTTAAACTACACTTTTCTTATAATAGATATGAAAATATGGCAAAACTAACAAGGGTGACAATAGGAACAATAGAAGAAAATAGTTTGAGATTGATCACAATGAAGGCTATTTATAATTGAATACATTCTTATTATTCATATTGTTTGTCATACAACACTATTACATTATCTTTTTTTTTGCTTAAGCAAGAGTCGTGCCTTCTTTTTCATTAAGTCAAACATAATTTACAATACTTACATAATTCCATCAATAGTAGGGTGTTCTAAAGTCTCTAAGCTCTCTAACCCCTAAGAGATCCCACCACTCAATTTCGAGTACCGAATAAAATAACTTCCGGGCCAGAACCTCATGCTACCCTGCTCACTAACCGCTATAGGAACCCTGTCTCCCAAAATTCTTGAATAAACCTATGCTAGAGAAATTAAACACTTCAAAATGAAGCATAAAGTAAACCCTCTGACCCCACCAGACCCTCACACATTCCGGGGCATTGATCGGACGAGAAATAATCGGACGGTGGAGCAGAATATCGCACGCTCGAAATTGATTGAAGTTTAATGTGCGATGAGGGTGGTTTCCCGACCCTTCCCTCATCCATGTGTCGAGTGATGAAAGGTATCGCTGCCAAAAAAACGAAATTGCCTTCGGCTTGAAAGCGGTGCGATTGCACCAAAACCGCCTGAGAGGTTGTTTAGCAACCATGCCATGAGAGGAATGGGAAATGATGCCGCAAGAACGTTTAATGTTCTCAACCATTCTCCTGACAATGAAAATCTAGCACGCACCTTCAGGGATTTTTGGCGTATTAATGATCAAAGCTATAGATTCCTCCTCTGTCGTGCTGTCTTCCATTGATCTGTATGACCAGTCATGTGAAACCTGCAAAAATCTGCTCATTGTGTCCTGGCTTCCTTAGTTCTGTTCTAATACACTCTTTTGTCCTCTTCTGCCTAGGTATGGAAAAGAGCTTTTAGTTGGCTTTCTGGCATTTCTCGCCATCTCATCAAATTCTTGCTGTTGTTACAGGTGACCCCTTGGTTGGCCAGGATGTCGGCCAATTTGTTGGCCTTTCTACGCATATGGTTGAATCTAAGTATACGAAGTCCCTGAAGATGGATTTGAATTTTTTGGAGCACCTTATTAACTGCCAATGTTTTGTTACTTTTTCCGGTCCTGTGCCATGACTAAGTTTCTTGGTTGCGTTGATGACTAACTCTGAATCAGCTTTTATCATCACCTTGTGGCAGTTCCCCTGTTTCAAAAAGTCTAAGCATTGCTCCAAATCCATTAGTTCCACCATGTTGTTGGTAGCTTTACCTAAATGATAGTGGAAGAGGGAGATGATGTTTCCTGTTTCATCCCTTAAAGCTCCTCCAAAACTAGTGATTCCAAGGTTATTTTTTGAAGCTCCATCAATATTAAACTTTAAAAAGCCTTCTGGGGGGGGTCCAGAAATACTCAATCGGTTCCCTTAAGATTATTTTACTGTTTAAACCTTGAGGAGTAAGCCCCTGCATGTCTAACTGTCTGAGTATTCTCAACTCTGTTTCTGACGAAGGATTTTTGGGGAGATCCCTAACTGTTGTGCCCACTGTCTCTTTTAGTTGTTTCAAGACCTGCTCCAACAGGCAGAGAGAAGAGTTTTTTTCTTCTTTTAAAATTCTTTTATTTCTTTGTTTCCAAACATTCCATATTATAAAACTTGGCGGGAGAGCCCAGGCAGAGTTAAGAACCTCATGCTCCAAAAAATTATCCCTCCAATTGTT
>APFE031471381.1:0-13462 GCA_000404065.3 Pinus taeda
TATATATATATTTTTTTACCGTTGACAGGGTCAATCTTTAGATAAGAATAAAATGGAAGAATTGTTTTGGCTGAACACCTACTTTTCTGTTTACTATTTGCAATAAATAGTTAAATAATCTCACCAAAAAGAGTTTTTTACCGGAAAACAGATTGACTTTGTCCTTACAAAATTTTTCCTTCATTTGAAGTAACGCTTTGTTAGTGGTGACCCGCCAGTGCTATAAAAAGAGAACTAAGCTCTGTAAGAAGATAACTATATCGGGGTAGCTTGTGATACAGAAGCTCTGTCTGTCTCGGGTAGCTGTATCACAAGCTTTGTAAGTCTCTCGGTAGCTTGTGATACACAAGCTTTGTATGGTGCTCCAAGGATCCGTGTAAGGGCTCGTCAAGGTCAATCTACTGATCCTCACAGTGAGAAAATAGTCCTGTTTCAAATCTTTTGGTCTCGTGACTGTTTTGACGTTTTTTTTTTTACTATCTCGCAGCAACGTTGTCAGAGAATTGCACAAAACTTGAAAGCTTTGCATGAGCTCGTTCCGAATGCTAAGAAGGTAAGAAGGTACAGTAAAATAGGCATTCCTAAATGAGGTATTAATTTAGTGATATTAAAAAAGGTACAGTAAAATAGGCATTCCTATTAATTTAGTGATTTTTTTTTAATAGAATAGCAAATCCGTGAAGGTAAGAGTTCCTAATGTGATTCCTACCCTATTTGTGGATGAACGCTGTGGCTTTTCGTGTTTTCGTGTTGTTTTAAGTTCTTTTGATTTTTGTTCTTTAAATTACATTGATGGAACGATCGCTAAATTTGCTGTTATATATGTGCAGACTGACAGAGCATCAATGCTGGATGAAATAATTGAGTATGTCGAACTTCTGCAGATGCAAATAAAGGTTGTTTCCCAATCTCTTGCAAGATTGAATTTCTGCAGCCTATTATAAGCTCAGTGCTTGCTCTCAAAGCTCAGCTGTTCTGCAGGTTGTGAGCGCCAGTAAGCTTGGCAGTGTTGGTTCGTTTGGGCCTCTAACTCCGAATGTTGCAGCTGAGGTACATGCCTCATTGTTGATTTTTACTGCTACTAGTAATATAAATTACTGGAACAGACACGTGTGTTTTACTTTGTTGGCTGATGCTATTTTTTTTCGGTTTGCAAGGCATCAGCGAGTCTGCTTCAACCTGGTGGCTCGCTATTTGACGAAGGCCGAGAGTTTGAGAACAATATTGTGAAGTTCATGGAGAGGGATATGAATGGAGCTACGGAGTACTTGCAAAGTAAAGGGCTCGATTTGATTCCAGTTGCACAGGCAAGGGCTCTCTTTGATTCCATATCTAATGAAGGTCGTAACCTAGGGGGGCTCGGATCATCTCGGTCTCAGGTTTCTATTGACAAACTAAACACGGAAACTAACGCTAGTTGTTCACGTGTTCTTGGAATGGGATCTGTTGGATCTCGCAGCGATTTAAGTTCAAAGGGAAACGAAGCGATAAAGAAAGGAAAAGGATTAGTTCCCACCCATGAGTCAAATGGAGTAGATTCGGTGATAATATCTTGCTTGTCCAAGATTATGGAAAAGGATTAGGGAAGGTTGATTTTGGCTGAGATTTAAACGCTAGTTAGCTGGTTGTTGGCAATCTGTTTTTTAAAATTGTTATACCCTATGCAATGTCTCAGTTATGGGGGTTATATTAAAAGCGAAATTGCAGTGGGTCATTGCATAAGATATTTGTAGAAATGGATAGAGTTGAGTGAATAAAGAATGGTTTTTAAATTGTTATATTTTATGGTTGACAAATGTTAGATAAGGCTAAATGTTGTCCTGATGAATGTGTTATACTTAACACATACTTGTGTTTTTTAAATTGGTTAAGGCTTTGTATGGACTTAATTAAGCATGTTGTGTATGGTATGAAAACTTAACTGAATACTTTCTCAAGTTGAATTATAAGTTATTATATGATGCAACTCTTTTTGTTAAGAAATTGGAAAGTCAGTTGTATATTTAGATGATTTGATGATAATAGGAAACAATTATGACAGACCTAGCATTAGTTAAAAGAGATCTATTCAAAGATTTTGACTCCACATATTTGGGTTTATTACTTTATTATTTAGTGTTTGAAATTGATCACAAACCCAAATATATTTTCATTTCTAAGAAAAAGTATATTGGACAGTTATTGCACAGATCTAAAGTATATTACACAACTATTGCATAGATTTGGGATGCCTATCATTACTATGGAACAGAGTTTGAAGCTGACTTCCATTAAAGGAAGTATGTTTCAGGATCCAACCAAGTAAATGCAACTTGTTGGAAGTTTTAATTTTATAACCTCACATAGCTTTTATTGTAGGATACTTTCTAGGTCCATGCACAACCCCCTTGTGAAGGTCATTGGAATGCAACTAAGTGAGTGTTCAAGTATTTGAAAGGCAGTCAAACATATGACATCAAATATTCTGAAGTTGTAGATCTCCATCTCACTAGCTATTCAAATTCTCATTTTGATAGAGATAAGGGGAATGGACTCTCTACTTCTAGTTATTTGATGAGTCTTGGAACCCCAACCATCAGTTGAATATCACCCAAGTAATCTATTAGTCATGATTCTACAACCAATGCCCAATATGTTGGAATAGCCCAAGCTACAAAAGGAATCATTTGGCTTCAATATATACTATGACACCTGGTAGTTTTCCTATAGAAAACATCTTTTGTTGGTTTTACATTATTAACTAAATAGGTGACCACTTTAGCTTTGGCTTACCCATTAATTCCCATGTCTGCATTGTCAATTTCCTATAGAAAACATCTTTTGTTGGTTTTACATTATTAACCGGTGACCACTGTAGCTTTGGCTTACCCATTAATTCCCATGTCTGCATTGTCAATACATTAGTATTAGATTTCAGATCCAGAATCACTTGATCCATCTCATATACTCCTATCTGTGCACTAAGCTTCATCTCTGTTTAGGTCCTTTTTTGTTGATGCAAATGATTGACAATGAGCATCTCAATCCTTAGTGTTTCTTCGGGTTCACATGAATCTATCAACTCCTGAAGTGCTTCTACAACCTTTTGATCTCTTAACAATTTCATACAAGTTTGTAGAAATTTTTTAAAATACCTACTTGATTTGTTGTTTCTTCTTCTTGTGTCAAAGCTAGATCATTTGTCAGAGCTCAGTTCTGTGTTGAATATCATGACATGTCAGAATTACTCTTTTTGATGGAGATTTGGTTGTGCACTAGAGGTCAAAGCTCCAAAATCCATAAAATTTCACCTTGCTTCCATAAATAATTCTTTTTCTTTATGAATATAAAAATCATGATCCTTTTCAATAATCTTTCTAAGCCATGTGCTTTCAAATTCTTTCTTTCCATCTATTTTATCATTGCTAGTTGCAACTCCACTTCTAGTGACAATCTATTTTATCATTGCGAGTTGCAACTCCACTTCTAGTGACAATACTAATTCTAGGTTCTTTGGCTCTCCTTCAATAATCATCATTTGAATATTTTGTGTTGGCTTCCATTCATTTTTTTCTTGCATCTTTTCAATAAGTAAAGGACATTATTCAATTACATGGTCAAAGGATTTACAACACTTTCATGTCATTGTGGGACTCTAACAATCTCTCACAAAATGACCTGGCTGGCCCTAGTTATAGAAAATGATCTATCCATGTCCTTAGAAAATGATCTATCCATGTCCTTTACCAGCTCCACCACCTAAATCTATTCCTTGGTAACATCATCAACCACTATGCTGTCCATTGTCCTATTCACCGTGTTCTTTTGCTTTCATTTTGTAAGTGTCATTGTTGCACCCCATCATTAGTTAGTAAGCTCAACAATTATTCTCATCATGTCCTACTGATTTATAAAATTTGCAGTATTGATTCGTCGCAGTCTATATATATTTTTGTAACAAGTAACAATCTTCTAAACGATGTTCACCTCTAGTCTTACATATGTAGCACCTTAGGTTGGATACTTGGTTCAGAGGATTAGGTGCTCCACCAGCCATGTAATTCCTGAAGATAGGGCATTCTTCTTTAGAATGGCCCTCTGATATGAATTTTGTACACCATACTTCTTCTCTAGCTTCTTTGCTTTTATTGATGTCTTGTAACTGGAGGGTTAGGTTTGATCTCTTTCAACTCACTGATAAACTGCGACTTGGACTTAGACTTCTTAAGCTATCTTATTAGTGTTGTTTAAATATCTGCTAACATTTTGTTATGATTATTTGAATACTTCATATACCATGGAAATGCTCTATCTCAGAATGTCATAACATGATACACTTTCTTTATATTCTCATTGTTGATTTACTTTGTTGTCCATACTACTTCACTTGAAAACCAAAATTGTTACAGATCCTCCAATACAACTCCTTTGAAAATGGATAGCATAATATGATTGACCATTATTCGTCCTAGAGGGGGATGGGGAGAAGTAAGGTGAGGGGGATGGGGAGTAGGAGGGGGAGGGGATAGCCAAAAACACCCTGGTTATTACTGGATTTTGGCTTCTCCCAACTCTCTGGAAGGGTGAATAATCTAGATTTACATGAGGGTTACCAGGGAGACTTTCTTCACTTTCAGATTAACTCAAAACAGGGCTATAATCAGCCTCTATGAATGTCTTCAGATCTTGTCCACTAGATATGTTTTTGGTATGTACTCTATATCTCTTTCTACTGTGTGTTGTTCTAATATCTTGCTCAGATTTATTCCCTTTTCTTCCAAATGTAAGTAAACTAGAAATCTCATTGCCTTTTTCACATAGAAGCATTTGAATCCAAATTTTGGTAGATTTCAAATACTTACATCAAATTCCTTTGAATAATCATCGTTCCACATTGTTGTAGGAAATAGTGGAGTCTACTACAAAATTAGTAATGAATCCTCCCAAGTTATTAATCCAGAAATCTAAAGCCCTTGAAATCCTCTTGTAAGTGCTCTTAGGTCGATGTATTAATTCAAGAGCCCACATCATAGGTTCTTCACCTTTATTATATTTCTTCCTTTTAGTCAACCACAATATGCACTCATAAAGCTCAGCAGGAAATGAAGGGAAGAAAATTTCATATTGGTCTGTAAAAATATACTTCTATAACCAAGCTTCAGCTGTGAGACAAGCGTTTCTGTTTTATCAATCCACAAATTCTCACTCTTTTATTTCTATATATTCTTGAATTTATTTCTTTGAAGGGTGCCACATCCGTATCCTTCAAATAAATAGCAGTCTCAGTAATAGAACAATTTTTTGGCTTGGTCTGGGCCGACCTAGGTTCAATGTATATTGCATAGCAACAAAATCCTAAATCACTTTCCATTTTGGCAATGACTTACAAGAAAATCGTAGTCTCACCTGAAATGACTTTGGGAGGATGTAGAACCAAGTTTCTGCAATATTGCAGGATGTGGATATGCAGTATTATTATGTTTCCTTATTATTTTCATTCATAAATCACTTCTCTGCATTATATTAAACACTTAAACATGTCATATAAAACCATAAACCATTATTGAAATGAAGTAAAATGCAAATGTAGTAATTAAAACTCTAAAAGAGATAATAAGAAAATATACACATGAAGACATCAAATTACAATGGTTCACTCCAATGTGGGGCTACTTCCACAAGAACTTGGGGCTACTTCCACAAGAACTATAGTACAACAAAAAGTTCTTGGTCTGTGCACTAAGCTGCAGGCAATCTGCACACTCAACTACAAACCCATACCTATGTGCACTCTGTTGGAGAGCCTCTCCTTTACCACAAAACTACAAATCAAAATAATTTAGGCATAAACATTGAATACAAATATAGATAGAATGATTTTATTCTTATTATTTTACCCTATATGTACTATTACATCTGAGGGTTACATCATTACAATAAGGATGGTCCAAATACCATGGACTTCCTAAAACAAGTAACTATGGCCCAAAAGCCCATTATCCTTTACAACCTCATGTGATTTTATAAAATGAGGGGCTTTGACCCATTTTTACAACCTTATACCATGCGGTATGTTTTAAGTGATCCACTTTGCTTCTTGCTACTCTATTGTGCCCTTGGCTGCACACTCCACTATGCCCTGAGCTCCAAAAAATGCAAAGTGTTTACCAAGGTCTAGGCCAAGTTGGGTTGTGCCCAACAATGTGCACATGGAAGGATGATGTGGGCATATGACATGAATCATAGGGCATAGTGGTACCACAACCCAACAATGTGCACATGGAAGGATGATGTGGGCATATGACATGAATCATAGGGCATAGTGGTACCAAGGTTGCAGCCAAGTGGAAGGTGATGTAGAGGTAACCGTGAGATTTGATGTTAGGATGGTGCCTGTCAAGAGTTAAGTGATGTTGGATTCTTCAGAATTCCTGATACTAATATATCTCAACAAATTTGTCAATTGATGGGAATATATACATGAATGGAAGTTCATCGATCAAGCAAGGTGAGCTGTATTGAATGGATTCCCCATGCATTTCCAAGGGACTTGTAGATTAGAGAATGAGGAGGTGGAACATCAATTGATGGAGTGGAGCCATATAATAGATGGTGTGCCACTTGGTTTTTAGCTATTTTAATATCATGAGGATTGTTCATCCATATAAATGTGACCCATCAACAATAACAAAACATAAAATCCTATTATCTACAAGAGAGTGGTTATCCTATTATATAATATTGTAATAAAAGAGTTTTTGGTTTGAGTATCATATGTTAGGAGGTTAGAATAATACCATCAATTGCTTTATGTTGAAACTATTGAATTTGATAAGAACATGAATATGGTGTACTAAGTGATTTGGTGAAGGTTTCAATTTACTAGGGACGTGGAATTACACCATCACAGCACACTGGCATGACATGCCTCATTTTTTCAGTAAAGTAGTGTTACAAATACTACATCAAGTTTGGAGGAAAATATTCAAGTTGGCACAACATTTCATCTAGAAATCATATTCAAATGAAATTTATATTATTAGAAATATCTAGAGGATTACAAATTGACGGTGGTGTTAGAAAGGAATACTAGTGTAATTAAAGAAAGAGAAGAATATTTTGACAACCTTATCCCCATAATTTCACCTTGGCCATTGGGCTTGGACACCATACATCCATAATCAATTGTTAGGGGCTAGGTTGTTTTATAGATAGTACTCCCAAATTTTTACATCATGTACTTGAGTATATAGCTCCTTTTCACACATAGGGGACATGAGAACTATCCCATGAAACCCATAATAATAGTAACATGTAGGTTTTCCTCCCTACATCAAGACTTTTGTCATAACATAGCCACTCACATCAATATCCACTTCAAGGGATAATAGAAGTTTGATAATGCCATATTTTGTGCTTGATTGATTTTATTCTTTGACTCCTCAAAGGCCTTTTACCTACCCTTTAGTAACTAGAAACACATTCTTCTCACTGTTATGGCAAGGAATGGTGCCCTACTATCACTGTTATGGCAAGGAATGGTGCCCTACTACTAAAACAGAGGCTATGATTTTCCTCAACTACTATGCTATCTCAACAATGCTACTAAGCAGAAATATTTGTAAACATTAGCCACTTCATAGTGGCATCCATAATGGTGGGATTTATATTGAGATACCTTCCACCAATCACATAGCCTAAATACACAAATGACTATTGTGAAGAATAACATTTCCTAAAATTTTCTAATAGATTGTGCTTATTCAAAGTATCTAGCACCTGTAGCAAGTGCGATATGTGTTCCTCCCATATAACAGTTTTATAGTTTTTAGGGTGGTCTTCCTTAAGTATTATTTACTCACTCACACATCATAATGTGTTAGTTTGAAATATAGTTGGGTGAAGTATTTTTGTTACTAGAATTCATCTAATAGATCATCTTTCCTAGCTAGGGTGTAGCTATACTTGAGAGAATTTATGTTTGTTTCCCTGTAAACAATGCACATTTAGTAAATCCAATCCTTCTTTGCAATAATTATGGTAAGTGAATCATAAGGCCATGTACTTGGTTGAATCAAACCTCACTCTAGTAGTTGTTAAATATACTTGTTTACTTCATTTCTATAAATAACTATCTAGACAACTAAATATTTGGCAATGGAGAACCTACAACAATTGTATCTTTTTCTTGACATCCTTCCCAGTGGTGTTCTTATGGGATATTCTAAAAATCCCTGGTATTCCTATAGAAAATGTTCTAGTTACTATCTTTGTTCATTAGAGCACCCCTCTAAGGATGTCTTTGATATCATTGATTATTCCCTTAATAATAATAAGACATACATTTTAGTGGAGCTAATTAGTTTCATAAGTTTGTTAGAACTTACAAGTGAAATATTAGACATCCCCTTATGCATATTGAAGATGAAGTATTTTCCATCCTTGGTAAGGTAGTACTAGTTTCTATCTACATGAATATTGCACTCTATATGCATATACAAAGACTCCTAAACATAAATCAGGGTACATTCATGGAACTAAGTCTAGTTCTACTTGTCGATAAAATAGTCACTAGTATCAAACTTAACTTTCAATTTTTCAATTGCATTTATATCCACCTACTTTTCGAACCATACCAATGAATATGGGCTAATATTATCATCAATATTCAATGCAAATGTGTTGACTATATCCACTGCTATGATACTTTGTAGTGAGCTTGAGCCAAAGAGAGAATTACACATTGTTTTCTTGAGTTGTATCTTTATATGAAACAACCTTTTCATTTCCTTCTCTCCATGTTTTTGGAGGTTATTCATATTCATATCCTTTTTCATTGAGGTGTAGAAAATATTTTCATGACACATTGGAAGCCATTTTGGACTAGATTATTCAAGTCCATAGAAATGAGATTTCTTTTTTTCCAATCATTCTTTCAGTTATTAAATTTCATTTATAAGTACAATTTCCAACATTTATCCTTTATGTGGCCATTAAAATTGTAACGGTTGTAGTGGTTATGAGGGTATTTGCACTAATTTGTAGTGGGTTTTTCCTTATTATCCTTAGCTCCATTCAAATTCTCTTCTTCCCTCAGATGGATGCTTCCTAGTGCTCCTTTTGCTTTAAATCACTTTCATATAATTTCTTTGTATTGGCCTACAAAATCATCATCCACCACCATTCTAGTATTGAACAACATCACTTTCTTAAATAGAAGATTATGTCGACCCACATATACATTTTAAGAGAAACTATGGGTTCTTGGACAAGATAACCAACAATATCTCCATCTTCTTAAATTATATGGTGTACGCTTATAAAATTATCCCATGTTTCTTCCTAACTTATTAAAAAGTCCATTAGTATTATATATACCTAATACTTTATAGTTTGGAATTGATGAGGATCTTACAATCCTACCACTTAGTTACTAGAGCATATTCCTCTAGCCTAAGGATATCAATAAGGATTTTCCTCTAGTCAAGGCAAGGCCATCTAATTTCAGAAAAGAAAACGAAATTATTTTGTTCTTCCTATATTTGGTTACTAGTAAAATAATCCTATAAATTTTGCAACCATTGATTTAATATTACCATGTACATTTTCATGGTCTTATATCATTTTCTTGAGTATTATTTGTTGAGTTAGACTATGTAGAGATTCCTGAAACTTGTTACATTTTGGGTGAAACTTCACCCATAGTTAGGGAAAAAAGGATATAATGTAAATTATAAAGGGAGTGAAACATCAAAAACATAAATTATTTTGATAGATATTACGTTATATAGTCACCCATTAGAGTGAGTGATGGATATGCATAAAAAACAAAACGAAATAAATTTATAGGCAATTTTGGGAATTAGGAAAAATGTTCCATGGTTGAGAACTTCTACATTTCCAAACACTTGATTTTATTTGAAAATGATCCCCTTGGATATTGGTTTCCACAAGCCTATTACAATTGCACCCCCAACACTATTTCCTTTCATTTCCCTAATTTTCAAAACAATTTCTTATTTTTGCAGTATTCTATTTTTTGGAAGTTTTTTGGGACATGAACTTTTGGAGCCATTTTGAGGCTCTAAACATTTGTTTTTTCTGAAATGGAAAAATTTCAGGGCCATGACCTAGAATTTTCAATCAAATTTTTTTTCCTCATATCAACCTTTCTAATGGATTATTGTGCATGCTAAATGAAGATCATATACCAAGCTTGTGACCCCACTAATTTGATGTTCCAACTAGCCCTAACGGTACCCACAAGCTTTTGGTTTTTCATCTCCGAGGGTTAGGTTTTCAGACTTTTTTGTTTTTTCATTGTTTATGGATCATAAAAACAAATGAGAGCCTCATTGTAACTCAGTTCAAAAGGCATGTAGTAGTCACATCTCTTCTTAGAGATAAACTACCATTGTAGTAGCTAGTTTGTTTCCTTTTTGTAGGTAACAAAATTTTAGGAGTTGTTATTTATTAATTGAATTTATTTTTTGTTATATCTCAATGTTTTTGTTTAAATCTATATATCATTTCGTTCCTTCATGAATAGAGATGAGACAATATCCAAATTCTATGCTTCACCCCCGTATATTCCTCATCTATCATTAGAGAAGGACTTGAATTGAAAATAATATCAGTAGTTTTAATCATAATGATGGCCATAAACTAAGTTAATTGTCAAAACCTACTATTAAATTTCCTTCTAAGAAGCCTAATTCTCACATTGATGATTAATTATATGTTATTGTGATTTTCTTACTTTTATTCGCTTCAAGGAATTAATAAAAATTTTGTCCTTCTCTTTTACATATTTCTATCTAGTTGATGTAATCCAAACCTATTTTCAATATTTTAATTTCTTTATCTTCCTAATATAATACAAACCTCTTAATAGTTATTCAATTTAAGTTTGACAATGCTTGAACTTGTGACCATGTTTAACCATGGTTGACATTTTTCGACTATGGTTTTTAACATTCACTTATATGTGACTATGGTGTTGGAATTATGATACACATGTTGTCCTTGATGGAAACTGACTCAGATGAAAGATCACAGTAAAGCAAGTTAACAACAAAGAATTACAGATTAGACTACAAAGAATGAAGAAAGAGAGGTATACGCAGCTTCACCTTGACCAAGGTGCATATACACACAAGTTCACTGAACACAAGTAGCGTATACATAGACATACACATTCATAGGAGGAAAATGACGTATATCTTGGAAAACTAAGTTTTTAGTCCAAGGTATTTGGTCCATGGTATTTTGATCCATGGTATTGGTCCAAGGAATCTAGTCCGAGCTATTGACCCTAGGTATTTGGTCCAAGGTATTGGTCCTAAGTGGCTTTGGTCTGTGGTATTGAGAAAGGCCTAAAACTATAAAAGGAGGAGAAGACCATTATGCGAGGTGTGCAAGTATTCAATATCTCATGAAGTGTGAGATCTAGTATGCAGGTTATTGTTTTATGGTACTCTGTTTGATCTGAACCAAGGATGAGCCTCAGCGGTTGGTGAAGGATAAGATGTAATGATGGATTAGGATCTTAAGGCTTGAAGTGAATTATCATTATGTGCTTTGATCATGTATAATTTAGATATGAATATTGACGTACGTATTTTTCTGTAAATATTATGATCTCGATATAACTTACATCTGGAATAGCTGTAGAATTATGAATTAATATTTACAGATGTTTACGCTAGTTGGATTTGATAAAAGTACGTATACACATAGGTTCAACATATGGAAGTAGCGTGTACCTCATAAATTATGTTTTAGTCATTTCTGTTTGTTATTGCAGAATTCTGGGTTCTCGTGACTATATTTTGGTGACAGTGTTTGGACTGATCAGATTGACTATCAAAGTGATTGATTCATTGAGTTATGGGTGATTGATAAAATAATGTTTGAATTTTAGTGATTGGATGATGCAGATGTATTTGATGATTGAATTGCAGTTATAATGTTGTTGATGGACCCAGTCTGAAAATTTATGGAACATGGTCCTTGGAGGAAGAAATAAGGTTGTAGCCTTCTGTAGGTTGCAACCTAAGTATAGTAAACATTTCAGCTAGTACAAAAGTTAGGGTTTGTAGCTCCCTTCAAGAAGAAGCTCGAGAACGAGAGAAGGTTGTAACCTTCTACAGGTAGAAGCCTGCATACTAGTATAGGTCTGCACTAGTACAAAATTCTGAACTGATTTCCTTATTATTAAAAGAAGACAAAGATGACAGTAGTAGGTGCTTTTCACCCACATTACGTTTCCAACTTATATCTTGTTGTTCATGTGTGTTACTTATGTGTGATGCATTATTATTATTTTACTGCACTATCTAATAAATCTATGATATACTGTTTAAAGTTCAATTCATGACAAATTGGGCAAAGAAAAACTTCTCTGCATATATGTTGGTCGCTTTAAGTACAATCACGTACGCATGCTAGTTCATTTAACTAAAGTGACGTATACAAATCTGTTTGGGAAATTAAATTATTGATCTAATAATACTAATTATTTCCAACAATTGTTATCAGAGCAGGTCCTTCAGAAGAAGCTTGATCGCTTGAAGGGAGATCCTTCATCATGAGTAATCAAGAAAGCGTGGGATCCATAAGACCACCAATATTTGATGGGAGCAACTTTGTTTATTAGAAGATAAGAACCACAACCTATCTAGAATCAGTTGGAATGAATGTCTTAGAAATCATGGAAGGATGATATACATTTCCATCAACAATTCCTATAAATACGACAAGTAAAAAGCAATATGAAACCAATGCTAGGGCTGTCAATACATTATTTGGAAGTGTGTCACAATCAGAGTATGTCAAAGCTATGCAACTCAAATCAAGCAAAGAAATATGGGACAAAATCATTCTAAGCTACGAAAGAGACTCTCAGGTAAAACATGCTAAACTGCAAACTCTCAAAATTCAATACAAAACTCTTAAGATGCACAATGATGAAAGTATAGCTAGTTAATTCTTACGTATTGATGAGGTTGTTAATTATATGAAGAATTTGAGTGAAGAGATAAAGGAAGTTACCTTAGCTGAGAAATTTTTAAGATCCTTGTCTACTAAATTTGAATCAAAAGTATCTTCCATAGAAGAAAAATAAGATCTACAGGCTATCACTATGACATAGCTTCAAGAAATCTTAACTGCCTTTGAGATCAGAAAAGGACGCCCATGAAATATGGGAGAAGCCGCATTTAAAGCTTCAACAAAAGGAAAGGAAGAACTCAATGAATTAGGACATATTTCAAAAGAATAAGATGAAGTAAACTTTGTCAAGAAGCCTTAACGGGGTTCCAGAAGATTTAGAGGTAAACTACCTTTCAAATGCTTTTCCTATGGTAGAGTCAGTCATTATGCTACCAAATGTCCTCATAAAGATAAATATGATAAAGGGAAGGAATTTGCAAAATGGAATAGTAAACAAAATGTAAGTCATAAAGTTATTATGCTCATGGAG
>APFE031471390.1:20467-60464 GCA_000404065.3 Pinus taeda
AAGTGTTGAAGTACATTGGTATGCCACAAATACACACCCATTCAATGGTGTGTATAAGCCAGAGATGGTAGTTGACAAAAAAAATGGCAGAAACAGAAAAAGAAACGGTACAAATATAAATTGTCACTGCACAAACATATTGAAATTGGAGGATGTTGACATACTTGTTTATGACTTCAATTTAACAAAGAGGGGAACTCCTCGCTTCAAGACGATAGAGATTTTGAAAAGTTTGTTACCAGAAGGAACAATATTGAAATGGGAGTCTGCTGAAACCAGTCGTAGATCTAGAAGAATTTTGAAACCTGAAATGATGGGCATGCATGTGGACTCAGATGGGGCACTAGTTGATGAAAGGGAAAAATATGGAACATCTCCATCAGCATCCAGTGACTCATCTGAAGATGTGAATTCTGATGGCATGCAAGAAAATATGAGTGATTTTGAATAATTGTTTAAGACAGTTTATCTAACTGATGTATGCATCGTCTCTTGAAATAAAATTTTTGATTTCCATACATTGTTAAATGAGAAGTTATGAGACACTTTTATGTCGTTAGATCATTTTACTAGCATTTTTTTAAAATTTTGAAGATTGACCCTAAAAAAAATCATTGTTCCAGTATAATCACTTTTTCGTTTTCAAGCTATATTTTGCACGAAAATTTTGTTTTCACTGCCATTTTTAAAACATGTTCAAAATTGTCCCTAAAAAAAAAACCACTGTTCCAGTATACACACTTTTCGTTTTTAGCATTGTTTTTGATGTTTTTTTGGCGTTTTTTTGGCCAGAGTTCCCGTTTTGAGTTTATAGTTCCCGTTTCAAAGTTTACATTGTTATTTATTCCCCCTGTCTTTATTAAGGATGACTTCTCTTGACAACATGCTACTCCCCTTTTCATCATGTTGTTCTTCTTGTCATAGAGCAACTCCCCATATTATAGTGTTGATTTTTTGAGACAATATTTAAGTAACCTTTGATTTTTGTTGTCACTAACAGTATGGATGATCTTCCTCTTTCTAATAGGAAGAACCTTGGTGGAACATAATTTCTATTTATGATGCCCAAATTTCATCAGCAACAATGTTGATGCCTTGAACATTCAAGGTTCATTCAACATGTTCTTTTTCTTGTTTAAGATGCTTCCTTCTCTAAAACTTTGTGACTCTTTTTCCATGCTTGATTTATAATTCTTTGAATTGTCTAGGAGCCCAATTCAAGTTACAATCACAAGTTATATGTCCCACATTATGGCATTTGAAGTATTCATTTTTGTACGTGAATGAGGGAGCATAATTTTTGTTGGTGAATACCGTAGAGTATCTTCCTACAATTTTACTTTTGGGGAAATGATAGGAGTCCTCATAAATATCTTTATTATATGATCTTCAATCCTTTTCCATGTGCCTAAAATTTGTACAAGAGTAATAATGACCAAAAAATATAGTTTGATACGTGGAAGCTGAGCATTGTTTTGGTGCACTTATAAAGTTGTTCTTCCTTGAGATTATTTCATTGTTACTTGTATCAACATATCTTCTTGGAGCATAGGTTCTTCCAATGTTATTTTGACTCCTTTCCTTACTTTTTTTAGAGTTGGGGGTATTAGCACAACTTTCAAGCTTCTCCACCTTCTTTTTCTTTGATGCTTTATGGTATGCCTCACTTTTTCTAGAAGGATCACTTCCATATCCAAGACCAGATTTGTCAAGTGGTGATATTTGGAAACATAGGATGTCATCCAAGACTTGAGAACTCTTCAAACTCTTAGATAGATTGTTGAATTAATTTCTCAAGGAAACAATCTCTTCTTCAAGCCTTTCATAGCCTTATTCTTTCTTTCTCAGTTGGATCTTCCTTATTTGTTCTTCTCTCTTTGCTTCCTTTAGTTGAACATTTAGGGAGATGACTTATTCATGTTGTCCAATTTTTGCTTCAAATTTACTCAAATATTCAGATTTTTTGTTTGAGATTACTTGTAAATGTGGCTTCCCTTCTCTCTGCTTCTTTTAGTTGAGTTATCATGGAGATAACTTCTTCATTATGTCTCTTCTCATTATGATTGAATTCTTCCTTAAGATTGTGGATATTTTTAGCTCTTTCTTGTACTTGATGCCTTAAAAGGACAACTTATTACTTTATTTTGACACTGTCATGATCAACACATTGTACCTTCTTCTTGAGTTCTTCATTTTCCTTTCTAATCTACTTATATCTTCTAGAGCAACCACACGTTTTTCCTTGAGGGCTATTTCACCTTCTATTTCAAAATTTTCTTCATCATCATCCTCGTTTATGCAATTGGTGCCTTCATCTACCTCTTTTGACTCTTCAATATATTTATGCTCTGGATCTAGTACATCTGACACAAAAATTTTTCTTCTCTATAGAGGTTTTGTAGACTTTCCCAAAGACTCTTGGCTGAGGGGAACTCACCTATCTTATCTTTTAGTTGATCTAATAGAATGATCATGATCGCCTTCATAATTTTTTTATCAAATTAATTTGCCTTTATTGAACTTCCTATAGTCACTGATTCCCATACATCATCGCCAAGATCCATCAAAAGGAATTGTATTCTTGTGCTCCATAGTACATAATATTTCCCTACATCTGACACAATTTTTTATTATTCTCTATAGATATTTTGTAGACTTTCCCAAAGACTCTTGGCTGAGGGCCAATGACCTATCTTATCATTTAATTGATCTAATATAATGCTCATGATTGCTTTCATAATTTTTTTTATCAAATTCATTTGACTCTTCTGAACTTCCTATAGTCATTGATTCCCATACTTCACTGCCAAGGGCCATAAAAAAGAATTTTATTCTTGTGCTCCATAGTACATAATTCATCCCACTAAATGAGGGGTCTTTGCGAACGTGATTTACATACCTGAAAGGTTTTGAGGCTTTCTTCGTTGAATTTTCCATTTGTGTTCTTTGGATCTATCTTCTAGCTATTAGGTTATGCTTGAAGGTACTAGATCTAATACCAATTGTTGTAAATAATGAGAGGGGAGGTGAATCAATATTTCTCTTACAATTTTATCTTATACCAATTAAGATCACTTAATAGAAACATAACATAAGATGTAAAACAAAATAATAGTTTTATTAAAAAGAATAATAAGGACTCCAATCCTCTATTACAACTATAGTTTTTACAAACACACTTCTAATTCCTCCAAGGATCCAACCCTAGATGAATACTCCAATCTTCGATTTCAAAACAGGCTCCAACTTGTACTATACCAAGCTCTAAATTGGTATACATGAGGACTCTAATACTCTCAACAATTCAGGCTCCAACTTGGTTTTCTAGAAGACTCCAACCTTGTGTGATGAATCCAATCCTCTAGGGATCCAACCCTGTACTTCAATTCCTCAAAAATGGTTTCAATACTGCTTCAGGACTTCCAATATCTTCGTCAAGAAGTATTGAAAATAACTCCAAAATTTTCTTCAACAATAGTCAGTAATAATTAATCAAAATAAACCATGATTTACTAAGTCTCTTCATTCATGTCAACTATCAATTAGCGTAAACACATTAAAAGTGTTTGATGTATACTTATTCATACATTAATTTTCCAAGGTGAAAAATTAGTACTAAATGTCACCTTGGAAATATTGAGAGGGGGTGTGAATTTTACAATTGTTATATTATATAAATTAAGATCACTTGATAGAAATAAAACACATAATGTACAACAAAAGAATAATTTTATTATCAAGAATAACGAGGACTCCAATCCTATTTTGAAAAAATAATTTATACAATCACATTTATAATTCCTTAAGGGCTCCAACCCTAGATGAAGGCTCCAATATTTGATTTCAAACCAAGCTCCAACATGTACTATACCAAGTTCCAACTTGGTCTGTTTGAGGACTCCAATCCTTTTCAAGAACCAAGCTCTGATGTAGTTTTCCACAAGGATCCAACCTTATGTGAGGACTCTAACCCTCTAGGACTCCAAACCTATGCTTCAATTCTTCAAAAATGGTTTTAGTACTGCTTCAGGACTTCCAATATCTTCTTCAACAAGTCCTGAAAATAACTCCAAAATCTTCTTTAACAAATTCCTCAAGTAATATATAGAAATTCTTTATGGGCTAGTTCAACAAGGTAATCTTCAATAGGAGTAGTATGTGCCTTAATGGGATAATTGGGCTTCAACAATTCTACAACATAACTCTCATTAACCATATTTAATAGTAGATGATACTAGTCAATCACAATAAACCATGATTGACTAATCCTCTTCATTCATGTCAATTGTCAATTATTACAAACACATTAAAAGTGTTTGATGAATACTTAATCACACCATTAAATTTTCAAGGTGAAAAAATAGTATTGAATGTCATGTTGGAAATATTGGGGGGTTAATCGATATTTGTTTTATTATTTTTATCTTATATTAGTTAAGATCACTTAATAGAAACAAAACACAAGATGTGAAACAAAAGAATAATTTTAACAACAAGAATAATAAGGACCCCAATGCTATTTTACAACAATACTTTGTACAATCACACTTATAATTCCTTCATGGATCCAACCCTAGATGAAGAATAAAATTCTTTATTTCAAACCAAGCTACAAATTGTCTTATACCAAGCTCCAACTTGGTCTACTTTTGGATTCCAATCCTCTCAACAATTCAGGCTCTGACCTCGTATTCCACAATGCTCCAACCTTGTGTGAGGACTCCAATCCTCTAGGCCTCCAACCTTCTACTTGAAATCTTCAAAAATGGTTTGAGTATTGCTTCAGGACTTCCATTATCTTCTTCAGCAAGTCTTGAAATTAACTCTAAAATCCTCTTCAACAAATGCCTCTGTATAATGCTTTAAGGCCTAGTTCATCAAGGTCATCTTCAATAGGCCTAGTATGTGTCTTGATGGAAAAACATGGCTTCAATAATGCTGCTTCATCATAGAATATTGCTTTAGAAAGAGTTAATAAATATACTCCAACATGCCTTCAAGGTATCTCCAAGGGATAGACTTTAATACTCCAAATTTTTTTTAGATATGTTTATAAAGTTTCTCCAAATGTTGACCAATATGCTTGCTCCAAAAGTGTCATCAAGGTACCTTCAAGTATGGTACTCTTCAAAGTCTTCTATAGCAATTTTTCTTCAATTAAGCTCTAGAGAATCCTTCTTGAAGCCTGTCTTTCTATTCTACTATAATTATCAAATTCAACAAATGTAATTTTGCCTTTGATGATAAGCTTATTTCTCCATAGGTACTTGATGGAAGATCTTGACCTCCCCTTTTTTTTCTTGATGAAAAACAATTTAGGCCTTCTTCCACACTTGATCACAATGAATTTTGTTTTCTTGTCATAGAAGTATGGCGCAATCTTGATCCTCTTTAACAAGAGTACAACCTTTCAATGGCTAACCACATGTTGGATGTCGATCTTGATTATCTTCCCGATTCAGAGGTTTTGTTTTAGCTGCATTTGGATCCCAATCCCTGATGTACAGGTGTGGGGGGGAGTTCCCCTCACTATTTATACCTTGGGGTTCCAAGGGGGGTGCCTGCATGTTTTGAGTCCCCCCCTTGATGGGAGCTGTTATCACCCCAAGAAACTCACCTAGGTTGTATATCAGTGATGCTCAGGAACATTAAAAAATTTAACAATTCTATTGGATGAAATGATGGATAAATGGAGGATGTGCAGCACCTTTAAGCCAGATAACCACTTCTACTATGATTGACCCCAGACATGGGTGAACACCCCCAGACTACAAGGCTTTTAACCACCAATTACTCACAGCTTAAGGTAAAGGTGATAATGAAGAAAAATAATCACCCCAGCGGATGCACAGGACCCTGTGATGGCTGGCGGCAACCAGTAAGAGGTCTGTAAATCTAGATTCTAATACATAGACAGGATGACAGCTCTCTATGCATTACAACAACAGAAACCTGCATACATGTTCAGTTATACATGCATGATTCAAACACAGAGGTGGGATGATAGCCCCTCTGATGCTAATCATTTACAACAAATGAACGAATGCAAAACAGGCACAACCTGGAACAAGAAGAAGAAATGAAAGTGAGAAATTAACAACAAAATAAGCTTGTATCAATATGAAATGAAGACCAGACGCTGCAGGTTACAAAGTAGTTATAGTCTTCAGAAGTTAGAAGGCTACAATAAGCTCTCATTCATCAAACACTCATCACCTGATTACATCTGAGTTCTGAGTATATATAGTGTTACAATACAAAATATCTTTGTTAAACAATGCGTGGAGGAGCCCATAAATGGCCACCAACCATATTTACATTTAGGAATGGCCCTCTGATACAAATCTGACTGTGTTTTGAATAGATTTGTCCCTCTTTGGTGCTCTGCGGTCCTTTTTGGGTAAGTGGAATGAAATATGGGTGAAGCCCATAGCCATTGAATGCTTTGACTGGATCTGCGGTGTCCTAATTCCTCCTCGGCCATACTGCTGATTAACTGCAGTCGCTGAACATTGAAATGGCTTCATCATGACTGATAAATGTTGATCTGTTTGGGGCACGTCCTCTTTTGCTTGGCCATACTGCGAATTGAATGCAGCTGCCTGCTGCGCTGTACTACTCCATGCTTGCTTTGACCAGCTCTGTGCCACTGAGAAATCCTGCCCGCTTTGCCACATTTTAAACATTAACAGTCAATGCATGCATCACTCCTCTATCGGGTCACAATCGCACATGATAGCCGACCAATCCTCTGTTTGAAAATACATTGAAAAATGCTGCAAAACACTGGAAATTTGCCTTTGGCGAACTTAAAAACATAGGCTTCATCGCTATCGGCACCCCCAAAGGCTTCCTTTATATTTCCTTATATTTTGTTATATAACGAAAATGCACCCAAAATCATTGAAAAGGCCTTAGCACGGACCCAAAAATTTATGAGAAATAATTTATAGCGCAATTGGGTCTAACTTATCACATCACAAACTTAACCATGCAAAAGGCCTTGCCCCCTTTGAAAGTGCCGACAGCGATATCGCCGCGGACCCGATGATTTATCGAAAACAATGTATAGTGCTATTGGGTCCGGCTCGTCGCATCGCAAACATAACCATGGATAAGGCACTGCCCCCTTTGTAAGTGCCGATGCGATATGCCGACGTGATATCGGCGATGTGATGTCGGCGATCACATATCGCCAAATACAAAGGCCCAAACCTCCTTTGTAAGTCCTCCATTGCGACCCGCCGATGCGATATCGGCGATCGCTCATTGGTGAGGTCTCCTGAGTCGCTGCCACTGCCTGCTTGCTCCGACTGCGGTATGCCGACGCAATCTGGATCGTTGATCGGCCTGATCCAATGGCTGATATGATTTCGGACCCTTAAGCCTGCGATTTGAGATTTTTCATGATTTTAGAGTATTTGTGCCTCTCGATAGTGTATTTCCACTCCTCCAAGGGCTTTTCCTCTTGCAACTTCTTCAACCGGTAGGAAGATTTTAGCCAAAATTTGGATAATTGAACATCAGAAATGGTTTGCTTGGCATGAACTTAGGTGTGTTTGCAGCCTTTGAGAGTGCTTGAATCCATTTTCTTATCCTTTTACATAACAGAGCTAACAGGAGCTTGGGGGGAAACACTTCCATAACTAAAAATAGATGAAAAATTTCCTTGTAAAATATTGTAATTTCATAGTCAATCTGGGCCGTTCATTAAGTGGATGATTTGACAGTAGAAATTATGTTTAATTTATGGTTTTGTTCCAAAGAAGGCAACCCCTTGGTTTATATGAGGGAATTGTATTTCAAATGTGGATTATTATTCTTAGTGAGAAAGAGAGAGGAGATTATGTGAGAGTGAAGAGGAAATTACAATGAATATGTTGTAGGTTGTATCTCTTCATTTTGTTAGATAATATAAAATGAAGGATTGGATGTTTCTTCGTAGATGTAGCCCAAATTAGGTGAACCATGTATATCCGTGTCTTTCTTGTTCTATGCATTTTTGTATTTGTGTTTCCAAAATATTTTGTGTATTTCATTGCTCTTTTAATTAATTTCTAACAACTAGTATTAGAGTCGAAGGTTTATTTGGTTGATAAACTTGGAAGAGAGAAGGGTTCTTGGTTTGAGTGGGAGAAATGGTAGAATATGGTAGGTTTAGGGTTGAGAAATTTAATAGCCAAAACCACCAATGGTGGAAGACGTAGATGGAAGATTATATGTATGAGAAAGATGTGTACCTACCATTGAGCGGGAAGATAAAGAAGTTGATGAGTATGTCAGACAAAGAATGGGAGATTCTTGACATAAAAAGCACTAAGAACAATATGGGTGTGCCTCACGAAATTAGTAGCCTTAAATATTTTAAAGGAAATTATAATGGAAGGTCTAATGAGGTCCCTGGTGAAACTATATGAAAAACCCTTAGCCTCGAATAAGGTATTTCCTATGAAGCATTTTTTTAATATGAATATGTCAAAAGGTGGATACGTTGCTAATCATTTAAATGAATTTAACATGGTTACCAACAAGTTAAGTTCTATAGGGGTAAATTTCGATGATGAAGTTAGGGCTCTGATATTTTTGTGCTCATTGCTAGAATGATGGAATGACCTAGTTATGGATATGACTAACTCTATCTGTAGATATAGTACTTTAAAATTTGATGATGTTGTCGGTGCCATCTTTAACAAGGAAATGTGACAAAAAAACTTTGATGAGACATCAGATAATGCTTTGAATGGAGAGACTAGGGGAAGAAAAATGGAAAGAGGAAAGAGCCTATGAAATCACAGTAAATAAAGAAAAGGAAGATCCAAGTCCAAATTGGGGATAATGTGTTGGAAATGTGGCAAGAAATGACACCTGAGGAAATACTGCAAATCTTAGAAGGGAAAAGAAGGAGACACACAACATGATAAAAATTAGGAAGGAAATGTAACATGTGATGTGTTACAAGATGCTCTGATTATTTCATTAGAAAATATTGTGGATGCATGGGTTGTAGTTTCAGGGGCTTCTTTCCATGCCACACCTGAAAGGAAACATTTTCATGACTATGTTCAAGGAGATTTCAGACAAGTTTTGTTGCGTGATGACAAACCCTATAATTTTTTTTGAATGGGTGAGGTTTTTAGAAAGAAATAGAATGGAAACCAATGATTATTGAAGGAGGTAAGGCATGTTATAGACTTGAAGAAAAATATAATTTGAATAGGGAAGTTAGGTGGTGTGGGTTGTGTAACTACATTCATAAACAAAATCTAGAAGGTCACTAAAGCAACCCTGGTAATAGAAAAAGGAGAAAAGGTCGGTATTTTATATTTATGCAATGCCATTTCTAATTATGTTAATGCTTTAACCTCCATAGGAACAAATACAACAATATGGCATCATAGGCTCAGACACATGAGGGAGAAAGGGATGCATATTATTTACTTAAGATATTTGTTTCCAGGTTTGAAGCATGTTGATTTGGATTTCTGTGAAAATTGTGTTTATGGAAAACAAAAGAGAGTTAGATTTCTCAGAGTTAGGAAGGAAAATAACAGAAAAAAAAATTATATCATGTGCATACGGATGTATGGATACTTGCTAAGGTATCATGTTTTAGTGGCTCTCATTATTAGGTTACTTTTATTGATGATGTAACCAAGAAACCCTGGGTTTAGGTTTATCATATTTAAAATAAATCTAATGTATTTGATACTTTCAAGAAATGGAAAGCTTTGGTTGAGAATGAGACAGAAAAGAAGTTAAAGTGTCTTAGATCAAACAATGGAGGTGAATACTGCAACAAAGAGTTTGGTAACTACTATTCAAAGCATGGAATTAGTTGACAGAAGATAGTTTCATGAACAACATAGGAAAATGGTCTGTCAGAGAGGATGAACAAGACAATCATGGAGTGTGCAAAGTGAATGAGATTGCATGTAGGATTACCCTTACAATTTTGGAAAGATGTTGTAGATATTGTTGTTTATCTAATAAACATAGGGCCTTCAAGTTCCTTGTATGGTTGTATTCCAAAGGGGGCATGGGCAGGTAGAAAAGTAAAATTCTCATTTTTAGATACTTTCGATTGTGAAGCCTTTATCCACATCAATAAGGAAAATAGAAGAAAGGTTGATGAAAAATAAAACAAATGTACCTTTATTTGATATGGTGTAAATGATTTTGGTTATCACTTAAATAATTATGAAAGTCACAAAATCATTAGGAGCAGAGATGTCATATTCCATGAAAAGGTCTTATATAAGGATCAGATGTAGGGAAAGAAACATGAAAAGGAAAACAAATAATAGACAGTTCTTGATGAGATCACAAAAAAAGTAAAGGTGCTTGAAAATCAAAATGATCAACAACCAAATAAACAACAACAACCACAACAACAACGTGCACCTCAAACACTTGAAACTAGTTTTAGAAGATCTACTCGGATAAGTAGGCCTCGTGAACGATACTATTATTAATTATATTATGTATTGTTGAATGATTTCGGTGAACTAGAAAGATATGAAGAAGCAATGTAGATAGAAACCAGGAAGAAGTGGGAGCAAGTCATGGAATATGAGATGGACTCTTTGATGTAGAACCAGACTTGGGACTTAGTTAAGTTTCATTTTGGTAAAACAAAATTATAGAATAAATGGGTTTACAGGTTGAATGAAGGAGATGGAGGTAAACAAAGGTATAAGGCTAGACTTGTGGTGAAGGGATTTCTCACAAAAGAAAGGTATAGACTTTGATGCAATTTTTTCTCCTATTGTTAAAATGACTTCAATCATAAATTTTTTAAGTCTAGTGGCATCAGAAGATTTGCATCTTGAGCAGTTAGATGGAAATACAACCTTTCTCCATGGGGATTTGGAGGAAGAAATAAATATATGCAGCAACCATAAAGGTGTGAGGTCAAAGGGAATGAGATATTAGTGTGAAAATTGAAGAAGAGCTTGTATGGATTAAAACAAGATCCAAGGTAGTGGCATCTAAAATTTGATAGGTTTATGTCTAAAAAAGGTTATACTAGATGTCACTTTGACCATTGTGATTATTTTAAAAGGAAAAATGATGGTAGTTGTATTATATTTCTATTGTATTTAGATGACATGCATGTTGGAAGGTATTACATGCAATAAATAAATGTGCTCAAGGAAAATTGGCAAATAAATTTGCAATGAAGGATTTGGGTGTTGTAAAATAAATCCTTGGTATGAGAATATTTAGAGATAGGGAAAATCATAAATTAACATTGTCTCAGAGTGAGTACATAGAAAAGGTGTTGGAAATATTTAATATGAAGAGTGAAAAACCAGTTAGTACCCCTTTGGCTAGCCATTTCAAACTAAGTAAGGAGATGTGTCCAAAGACCGAGGAAGAGATGGATTATATGTGTAAGCTTAATGTATGTAATGGTATGCACAAGACTTGATATTGCACATGAAGTGGGAGTTGTAAGCAGGTATATGAAAAATATGGGAAAAGAGCATTGGATGATAGTGAAGTGGATTATCAAGTATTTGAGAGGTACCACAAATCAAGAATTATTTTTTGGAGGTTCAAACATTACTCTATAGGGATATGTTGATGTAGATATGGAAGGTGACAAAGATAATAGGAGGATTACCATAGGGTACCACAGGGTATGCGTTTATTGTAGGTGGAACACTTGTCAATTGGGTTTCAAAATTGCAAAAAAATGTTGCACTTTCAACAACAGAAGTAGAGTATGTTGCTACTAAAGAGGCTAGTAAATAAATGATTTGGCTACAAAGGTTTATGGATGAGTTGGGAAAGAAGTAGGAGATGATCATGTTATATAGTGACAACCATAGTGCCATTCATCTCACGATGAAGTTTGTCCTCTCATTTTAAGACTAAACATATACAACTAAGATATCGTTTCATACGACTAGTTTTGGATGATGGAAAGTTGAAGGTAGAAAAGATACACAATAGCCATAATCCTATAGATATGTTGACAAAGGTTGTAACCAGGGGGAAATTGAGCTGCTACATATTTTCAATTGGCCTTTAGAATTATTATGAAGATGAGAATCAGTTAGGTCCAAAGTGGAAGCATTGTCCAGCAAGTGAAGCAACGATGGAGTTGATATAATCAATCTCCAAGTGGGAGATTGTTGGATGTGGAGCCTAATTATCTTCATGATTCAGAGGTCTTATTTAAGCAACATTTGGATCCCAATCCCCAATGGGAGCGGTGTGGGGGGGATTTCCCCCCCACTATTGCCTCTTGGGGGTTCCACAGGAGGTGGCTCCAAGTTTAGAGTCCTTCTCGATGGGGGTTTGTGGGAAATGCCCCTGAAGCTAAAAATAGATGAAAATTTTCCTTGTAAAATATTGTAATTTTGTAGTCAATTGGGGTCGTTCATTAGGAAGCTGATTTGATGGTAGAAGTTATGTTTAATTTATGGTTTTTTTCCCTAGAAGGAAACCCATCAGTTTATATGAGGGAATTGTATTGCAGATGTGGATTATTATTCTGAGAAAGAAAGAGAGAGGAGATTGTGTGAGAGAGAAGGTGGAATTGCAACAGATCTCTTGTAGGTTGTATCTCTTCATTTTGTTGGATAATATAAGAGGAAGGATTGGTTGTTTCTCTATGGACGTAACCCAAATTGGGTGAACCGCATATATTTGTGTCTCTCTTGTTATATGAATTTCTGTATTTATGTTTCTGAAATAATTTTTTTTTGTATTTCATTTCTCCTTTAATTAATTTCTAACACCACAGAAAATTTTGTTGTTTTTCACAGAAAAATAATCTCAAGAAAATTCATTGTCCTAGCCATATATCTAAACTTTACATATCCTAAGGGCTGAGGTAATCCATGCTAAAAGTTTGTTAAGTACAGGTACAAGCTATTGATTAATGTCTAAGGTGCTAAAGTCTATGCTCAGTAAAGCCTAGGTCTAAAAATTATAAGTTTCAGGTTCGAGCTATATGGATTCACAAATATGCCCAACATTTTATCCACAAAAAATATTACCAAGAAAACCCTTGATTATGTGTTATCTTCTTACTCCTCTAAATTATTTTATGCTTGCTTCACCGTATTGATGAACTAATGAAGGAACACTTATGCCTATTTATAGTAGTTTGATTACTTATGAAATGTCATGAATTTTGGGAGGAGAGGCTAGCTTGTGTATTTTTGAAGCCAACTTGTCAAGTGATTGATTCAATGCTTAAAATAATTCAATGCTAAGTCAATGCTCTTGAGTAAAAAACAACACTTTTTATATTCCACACAATATTTGACCTTGGTGATTATAATCCAAATGCATAGTAAATTAATCTTCCTTATGTATTGGCATATTTTCCATTGCACCAAATTTCAAAATGTTGACAAACATTCCCCTAAACAATGGCACATATGCAGGTCTTGACACATCATTTCATTGTTGGCTATAACATAAGTACAATGCTACCTTAGCTTGGAAAACAAGATATTATAAGTTTATTATGTAATGTTGGCCCATGAATATCTGTTTTATCACCCTTTCATCATTGTGACATTGAGCATTGGGAGAGAATTATTAGTGAATGGCTTCTTTAACTCTTGCATCCTTTACTATGAATGATAGAGACATTACATTGTTCCACAAATTAACTTCACCAACCCTTCTAAGTCATACTCATCCTTGATCATAACATCGATGATGATGCCACTAATTTCTAGGGATTTATTTATAATGCTTAGGCCTTTTTTCATGCATGTAGGGTTTCATCATAATCAACATATACTTCTACATTTAGGGCATTTTAGCGCTTGCTGCAACTAGGGATTCATCATATTCAATAATGTCTCATGCTTAGGAATTCTTCAGCAATTCTAGGGTTTCATCATCTCCAAAAATGCTAGGATTTCATCACTGATATCAACGAAAACCTTATCCAACATGTCATATATCAACCAATTTTAATATCGTTGTACTAGTAATCAACTAGTTGGATATAACTAAATTTAACAACCTTATAAAAACTTGAACTCTATGTTGTAGGGCATGAACCCCAACCCAAACTAGATTTGATTCTTAGAGGCTTCCAAAAGAAGAAACATGGTAGCCAGTGGAAAAGGACACAAGTTCCTTTCATTTTTAGGTAAAATGTAAAATATTTTAAGCCTCTAGAAGGCATACATGGCGAGATTCCACTTGTTTTAAGTTATGGTTGTTTTAGTGTTATAGACATTTTTGGGCACTGCAACCCCAATCATAAATGTCCATAAACCAAAGGCTCCTAAGTCCCTAAAAGTGTTGCTTCACTCCCTAAAGGAACAAGGTCAGCTGATTACATCATCTCCTAGAAGTTCTCCACAGAAAACTGCTCAGAATTGCTCAGAACTGGACCATACAGAATGCCCAGTGCAGAGGGTCCGATGCATATCACCTACTTAGTGTAAAGGGTGCGATGCATACTAGAAATCCCTTCTGTAGGGTGTGATGGGCGAGAATGGACAAATAGCAGAGACAATTTGTGAGGTGGAGAATCATAAACTTCTAGAAACTTCTCCTCTGACACTTGTCTCTCTGAATTCGCCCAGGGATGAGTAAGAGATCATCAATCTCTAAGTGGAATCAAGAACTATCAGAGAGAGGACACTAATCAAAAACCCAAAAGCTGACTGACCCGCATACAATCATCTATATATGGATCCCTCATCATAGAGATCCAAAGGCTGGAATCTTGTATCTTGTAGAGAAGTGCTGTTGGTTTCCTGGTGTAACATCATAGTGTTGGGTGATCTAAGCTTTAAATGAGGTGAAGAAGAGATTTCTTGCTGGAGGATGATGCTAGGTCAGAACAATTGGTTGTAATCCTCTTTGTTATTCTTGATATTAATAAAGCTATTCAAGTTTTCCTCCACATTCTTGTATGATTGATTGTATATGCATTTGTGTGGTCAATACATATCTAGTCATGTATTGTTTATGACTGTAGATCTCTGTTCTTCAATAGTATTATGCTACTTTTATTCCACAGGTGCTCTTTGAAGCTGGGTAGGAAAAGAAGAAGCAGCGAAGATCTATTAGAAAGGAGAGGAACCAGGGAAGGAACCAAGCACAAGACTAAGGTTGGTGTCCTTTGTTCCCCTCTTATCTATTTCTCATAAAGGAAAGCAAAAGTAGTTTTAACTTGTTTGTTTCTAAGATAGCTACCAGTCTTAGTGGGAATAGCAGCTCCAAGTGGACACTATTCCCAGTAACCTTTAGGTCTTTTGTATTTATTACTCCTACAAGTTTGTAAGAAGGAGGAGGGCCATAAAGATGTAATTTAGATGAGAAAGGCCTGAGAAATTTTTTAACCACTTACCTAATCCTTTTTTTTATTGTCAAAATATATTTAAAGCGTGTGTGTTGAATCTTGCCATTATTCAATTTATCATTGTTGAGGGATTGCAATAACCCTGACACTATTTTCTAATGTCGTGTCATAATGTGTTTTGTCTAAGAGCCACAAGAGACAAAGGTTTCACTGCATGGAGCCACCATTGTTGAGTGTTGATGAGAGGGATGATACAAACATTGATAATCATAGGGATCAATCATCATAACTCTCGAGTATTAGCTGAGATCAAAAACCATGTAAATGAATGGAGTTCGGTAGGAGATTAGGAATAGAAAAGTATTAGGATGACTGCAACCTATCAAATGTACAAAGCGAAAAAGGAAATTTAGGCCGTGTTCAAGCAGTCGGAGTAGTTAAATGAGGTCTTAATCTAACTCATAGAAATATTGGAGTGTGGAGTGAGATCCATCTAGTTATGACCCTAACTCGGGGTGGGGCCCATGTAGTTGGGCTTGTGGGTCTATCACAATGAATGGAAAAGGGGGATGAATCTTGATTACTTGACTAACCACCAGTCCTCAATCCTAACCTCAGGTGGTACTTATGAGTTTATTCATTAATGAAATATGCACAGAGGAAATTTGTGTTGAGGGATTATGGCAGGAATATTGACCCTTTACATGAATTTTATCAAAGGCGAAGCATTGGAGTTGGAATTTGAATGGAGAGAAATATCATTGCTACATAAAGATGGCAAGAAAAACTAGGTTTAGTGGGACATAACCCACATGCTTTTGGAGTTGAACCATCTAGGGATAAAATTTGACAGATCCCCAAAATTTGTTTTCATCAAGTGGTATGTAGCAACAAAACTTAGAGTTGTTCGTGATTTTAAAATGAAAAATACACAATGCATTGTAAGTAATATTTTACTAATAATATGAATGTACAAGGATGATGAATGTTACAACAAAGGCCCACTTATATACCTTGGCAGGTCCCCATTCATGACTGGGCATGTCTCTTTAGACATTCGTTTTCATTTAACTAATGACTATTAAACTAATCACTACTTTGATTATTTATTATATGCATTTATTTTAATTTATATCCCCCTCTCTTCAAAAATATTTGTCCTCAAAGATTAATCGTTGACAATTTCTTCACTTTCCCACATCATTTGAGCATGTGTAATCAACATTATTGATCATTACCCATTTCTTCTAGATTTTGCATTATATATATATATATATATATATATTATATATTATATATATATATATTTATATATATATATATATATATATACTTCCTTGAATTTTATATTATTAATTATTATAATTTTTTTTTAAGTGATTATATAAAAAATGATTATAATATAGCCTTTATAAGTTAATAAAGTTAAATTATAATTCATTTTATTGAAGACTTTATAAAATGTTAATTTGTTAATCGTTGCATCACTTTCTATGTATCTGTAGGTTTTAACCTGTACATAAATTTACCTGCAAACGAATTCTTAAAAAAAAAAAAAAAAATCAATGATGAGAATATAAAAAAAATACACAAAGATTTCCCCTGGATCCCAAACCGGGAACTACTAGAGTTTATTTTTTAATTAAATTCTTCTTCAATGTTACAATACATACATACATACATACATCATACATACATACATAATACATACATACATACATACATACATACATACATACATACATACATACTACATACATCATAACATACATACATACATATATAGTATAATATATATATATTATATATATACTATATACATATACATATACATATACATATATACATATACATATACTGAAGAATTCATAAAACCCAGCCCATTAACCTTGGATTAGAACATAACCATAGTTCCCTTAACTAAATCTACAAAATATCATGGGAAGAAAACCATCATTCCCAAAACCATGTGCAAAACCCATGCACAAAACCATAGGTAGGTCTGCCCATCTAATATAGGCTCCAATTTTTTTTCCCAAGGCAGTTCCCCATACTCCGTAGAGGGGGGCTATCAACCCCCTCAAACCCTCTACAGGGGGGGATGCTACCCCCCTGTTACCTCCCCGCTACGCCCGACACAATGATGGGGGAATTTCCAACCCCCATCTAACCCTCAACTTCACGTGTGTGGCTAGTCATGGAAAGAATATAACACACACCCAACAATATCGTCATGACAATACAATCTCCATGTTGGTGACCTTGGGGCCCAAATGATAACACCATATCACTCCTGCGCTCTAGACGTCATAGTTCACAAGTGAAAAACACATCTCACAAGCCCTGCATGGGTCACCAATTCTAATGAAACTTCGATGTAGTTGTGAATATCATTATCATCAATATTGCGAGGCTTGTGACACTAGAGCTCGAAACCCTTGGAAGAAGGCTTGATTGAGAGTTGTGCAGGGAAGGTGTAGTTGGACCAAGTTAATATATGCATATACTCCCACTCTTTGATATTAATGTGCTTATGATACGAAGCGCTGAGAGTTGCACTCGACGATAAAGGAACCAAAACAACATTGAGAATTCATGGTCATCGTGGCCCTAGATAGCAAGGAGAATATTCACCACTTCTTGGGGCGGTAACACTTTAAATTCTTTTAGAACAACAGATGGATGTGAAGGAGTAACTCGTCATTGACACGTCAATTTTTTCTACTTAACAAATGAATAAAGTTTTTTGTCAGTCTTTCCTCGATTATGGCTCTCCTAGTTGAATCATTCTCTCTTGGAAGATATTTCAAGAGGCCCAAAGAACAAATTACTAGGTCCTGGCTGATACTTGTCGGTACACCGTCAATGGGATTGGATGGAATTTGGGAAGTTACTTCAATTTGTTTAATTAAAATGGGAATGGTTCCCTCTCCCACCATGGTTTCTGTACGCCTTTTTTCAATATTGAGAAGCTCCTTGAGAGCATGAATGGCTCGTTCTCTTATGGTCGTGTCCTTTTACTTCCATTTCATTTTCAAAGCGGCCATGTTGAATCGAGCCATAGAAGTTATCTCACTAGAGGGATCTCTTGGTTCACTTGAACTAGCTTTAGTTAACAAGTGATCACCATAGCTCTCACATGAGCTCATAGATGCCTACTTGCTTTAGTACCCAATACTTCAAAAAGTATTTTTTCATCTTGAAGGTTGAAAAATAATTTTTTGTTTTGAACATTTTTGTTGTCTTCCCACCCAATATTTTCTTCTTCCTCACAATTTGAATCATTTGTTCCTTTTTTCAAAGAATCGACATTTCTTTGAGGTGCTCTTGATACATTGGTTTCCCCATTTTTGTTTTCATTTGATGAAATAAGGAAATCACTAGTATTTCCTGTTTCCTCAATATTATTTTGCCCATGAAGTTCATTTTCTTCACACCCAACTTTATTGTCTTAATTAGTGGATGAAGTAACAAACATATCATATTCTAGAGTTCCTCATACAAAAAAAGGGAGTTGCATATATTCAATTTTGATCATTAATGAATTTGAGACTTGAGGACTCAACTTGAGAATTTGCAGCGATTTCATACTTTTCCATATTTCCTCCCATTGCTTCTCTATAATCTGTTTCACTTCCACATATTTACATAACTTTCGTAAATGTTGTTTAAATTTCTTCCTCACCCAAAATTTTTGAGTACTTGGAAATTATAGAGTTGGGAGAAAATCCATGAAGTCTAGCAAAATTCTTCATTTCTTTTGCCAATTCTTTTTGTGGAATGATGCTTTTAATGTCAAACCATTGTATAGTAAGTGGATTTCGAGCATGATATTTAGTTTCTTAAATGTTTCTTTCCTTGTCAATTATACCTCCAGTCTTTAACCCAACACAAACTATACAAACGATTGTTTCGTTAGGTCTATATTCCATAGGAGTTGGTGGGTTCTTAAACATCTATATTACATTAATTTCACCAATAGTACCAAAAACTTAATTCAATTTTTCTTAATCAACTTCTTTATCAAGAACCCCTATAAAAATTTTAGATTACTTTTGTATGATCACATCCTTTAAGGGGCCTTACATCTCATTAATTTCACGTTCATCATCTTTTTCATCTTCTTCAACAGTCTCCCAGCTAGCAGGCTCATCTTTATCTTTATTATTTAAGATCATCTTCTTTTTCATCATAATATGAAATTGACATAAACTCTTCCTGATCTTCTGGATAATGTAGTGATTCTTCATGAATAAATTCTATAGATATATTTTTTTCCTCCTTTCTTTCATCTTCAGTTGTCATATTTTTCTCTGCCAAAACACTTGGCTCAAACTCATCCTCTTTGACATTAATGTCAACTTTTATTGTAGGTTATGAATCCGATGTTTTTAAAAACCTTTAGGGATTTTGTATATGATCTTTTTATTTGCTATAATGATTCTCGAATTTCACATAAAAACTCACTTATAGATTTATGAGATTCACTTAATTCCATGATTTCATGACATAAAGTTAATGGCAGATTGTGTAGTGGATAACATCCAAAGGCTCAAATGGCTTTGATACTGTTGTAACAACAAAAATTAGAGTGGTTTGTGCTTTTAAAATGTAAAATACATAATGTATTGTAAGTAATATTTTATTAATAATATGAATGTATAAGGATGATGAATGTTATAATGAAGGCCCTCTTATATACCTAGGGAGGTGCCCCTTCATGACTAAGCATGTCTTTTTTGACATTCCTTTTCATTTAACTAATGAATATTAAAATAATCACTACTTTGATTATTTATTATTTACATTTATTTTTATTTATTTTATTTTATATGAATTATATTCATAACATGGTATCAGAGCAAGGAAACATTTCCTTTAGGGGAATAACTTCCAGTTGCATTTAGGTAGAAGTTGTTGTGACAATTCCACAACTACGATTGTGGGTAGAATTGTTGAGAGAAGTGAACAACATGAAACAACCAGAGGAGTGGAGGAATATCAATAAGGTTCCATACGAGATGAACCCATGATGCCAAAATATCTATACATAAGAGAGTTGTCAAGGTGTCCATGGAGTTTATGGTTGCAACTCGCTATTGAGCATGAGGAGAAGCTTAAATATACATGTATAGGAGGAAAAAGGCCGACACAGAGATGAACAAGATGTAATGATGAAGGCACATGATCAATAGATCATGAACTTTTCCAAACGTGGGAGTATGCTCTAGGGAATGAACTCTACCCTGAACCAGATTTGATTCTCAAAGGATTTTATAAAGACTGGCATGGAAGCCCAAGGAAAAAGAGACAAATTCCATTTATTTTTATGTAAAATGTAAAATATTTTACACACCCATGGGCCCAACTACATGGTCCTTGCCTTGAGTCAGGGTCATGGTCTACACTCACTCCATACTCCAATTTTTCTACAAGCCCAACCTTTATTTTTCTCAACTGAGATTTCATCCCACTACACGAGTAACTGCCAATGCCAAACCCCATCCTGAGGTGGAATTTATGAGTTTAGTCAGCAAGGAAATACATGCTAAGGAAATTCACATTGAGGGAATATTGTAGGAATATTGACCTTGTATGCGACTCTGGTCGGAGGTAAAGCACTGGAGTTAGAATTTGAAAAGAGAGCAAGCTATTGTTATGTAAGAATGGTGAGAAAAGATAGGTTTAGTGGGTCATAAACCATATGCTTCCAGAGTTGAAAAATCCATGGATTAAATTAGAGAGACTCCCATAATTTGTTTTCAACAAGTGGCATCGAAGGAGGGAAATATTTCTTGCATAGGAACAACTTCCAGTTGTGATAGGATAGAAGTTGTTGTGGCAATTCCATAACTACAATTGCGGGTATAACTCTTAAGAGAAGTGAGCAACATGCAAAAACTAGAGGAGCGAGGGAAGCTCAAGAAGGTTATAGAGGAGGTGAACCTGTGATGCCAAAATATTGAGCCAAAGGAGAGAGTTAGTGAGTTGTCAATGGAGGCTATGGTTGAAAATCATTGATAAGCATGAGGAGGAGCTGAAAGATACATGAAAAGGAGGAAGAATACCAATATGGAGATGAATGAGATGCAACAATGAAGACACATGACAAGGAGATCTTGAAATTTTCCAAGCATGGGAGTATGATGCAGGGAATGAATCCCACCCCAAACCCAATTTAATTCTTAGATGCTTCTAGTGATCTGAAAATGAGATCTTAGACAATTATTAAGGTATTACAGACTCATGTGCATGGATTTTCCTACATTACTTAGTGCAATGGATTGATAAGATTGCGAATAACATAGACAAGGAAGCAGTTAAAGAAACATAATAGACAAACACACATGAACACAACAAGTTTAATATGAAGTTCACCCAAAACTCTTGGGCTACGTCTCTTGGTCCAACCTTCAGTGGTGATCTCTCTATTATGTCTTCACGAGCGGAGTTTTACAAAGTGTGAGCTCAAATTGAGTCTCAACACAATAGATACAACAACAGGAGTTTTGCTTGAATCCCTCAAGTCTCTCTGAGTACACAGACTCATTCTCTCACTCTCTATCTCAACATTGCTTGTCTTTGTCTTCTATCATTTGTGGCTTTAAAGCCAGTCGACGCTGTCTGTTCGTTTCCCTTTCTCGGTCTCTCTGGCTCCCAACCTCTGTCTGCTCGAATCCCCTTCTGAGTGTTAGAGATCATGGCATAACATCTTTAGGGAAGCTAGCCACCTATTCTGCAACGGAAGGGACCACCGGGCCTTTGAAATCCCCAAAAATAGAATTCTTTGTTTGCACAGGGAAATACACTAAAAACTGTGAAAATCCGCCAATTTGCTGTTTATCGGATTTGAAATATTATAAGTTCTGCCTTATAACTCCTACCGAGTCCGCCTTTATATCACTTATCGCATCTCCACCATTGATCTGAGAGATCTAGATCCAATGGCTGAGGTTCATTTCGGGAAACTCATGCGCATAGGGGTTAACCGCCCAAAAAGGGTGGTTTTCTCGCTCTGGTGCCTGGCCACATGGTAGCCAGTGTATGGGCTTGGGCAGAGCCTACCCAAAACCACTTACTACCTATGGCCTGCCCAAAATCACGCTTGTTACGAAACTCAAGACATATATATCTGCATGTATAAATCCTTTTGGGTCTTTTTTATTGCTTTATTCTCATTTCTTTTGTTTTTCGTTCATTTAACGAAAATGCGATTTACATTGAAAAAACCCTTTTATCAGACTTGAAATATTATCAAATATCATCCATAATCCTGTCGGGTCCATTTTCATCGCATCAGTGCTTTGTTCTTTGTATTTTGTTTATTTAATGAAAACACGAAATACAAAGGAAAAACCTGTTTTCCGAAACTAAAAATATATATGTTTTCATTTATAATCCCATTGGGTCCAACTATCGCAGTTGCATGTATCGTCCCCACTCCTTTGTGTTGCTATGATGTGATATTGCAATGCAACTATATCACGATCACACATCGCATAGTCCTTGGGCTCTTTATAAGCGCTCCCCTGTGGTTTGCCGACGCGATATTATGATTCAACTTAGGCTGTCGATCTGCATGCTTGATCAACGGTCCTCGTTGACCATGCTGATCATTGTCACAATAAGTCTATGGTAGCCTCCGATAGCCTCTGTTGATTGCAATATGCTGATCAAATCTATACCGTTGATCGGCCAGATCCGATGGCTCTCATGCAAAGTAGTTTTAAGCCCCCGATAGCTCTAGTTTTCAATGTTTTTCATGCCCGATAGTGTTATCTACCTTTTTTAAAAGTTTTCCCTTTGCGATAGATTTTAAATATATGAAGATTTAAAGGGTTTTAGGATCCATTTGGATCACGCCTTCCCACTGAAAAAGCTTTTGGACCACCAAAAGTTGGTTTTTAAGCATTAATCAAGTGAGGATACAACTTCCTCACTTGGCCAATCTTTATCCATCTTGCACTGCTTGGTTTTGAACCCTTGAGTCCGATTCTTAGGTACTCAACATGCCCTCTGTGCGTAGTTCTCATCTTCCTATCCAGAGCTGTATCTTTTTGCAACTCAATGAGATATTCAGGCAACAAATCATCAATAAAAGGAAACTGACTTTGCTCTTCGGGATCTTCAATTAATGAAGGTTCATATAATCTCAAGTTCTCTACATTAATGACTGAATAGGTATGCATATAAGCTGGAAAATCAAGGCGAAAAACGTTCTCACCAATTTTCTCAAGTATCTTGAAAGTCCCATACCTTATTGGCTTCAACTTCTTTCCTTCACCTTGCATTCTGTCTTTGCTGATGTACAACCAAACTTGATCACCAACTTGGAAGCTATGCTCAATTTGATGCTTGTCATGCCTTGCCTTGTACTTGGTATGGCTCTGTTCCAGTTGCTCTTGCACTACCTGGTGAATTTATTGGATATGTTCAATGAACTTGGTTGCTTTGTCCACATCACTATGTCCATCAACTGCTATGTCTTTACTAAAGACAAAATCCAAGGGAGACCTTGGTATAAAACCAAAAAAGTCTCAAAAGGAGATTTCTATGTAGAAGAGTGCTTGGCACAGTTGTAAGCATGTTGCACATAACACAAATGTTCATCCAAAAGCTTGGGATGCTTGTTGCAATAGTCTCTGAGCAACTGGATCATTGACCTGTTGACCACCTTTGTTTGACCATATGTTTGTGGATGAAATGTTGTGCTCTTCTTCAATCTGGTGTCCATTAAATCCCATAGACTTGACCAAAACTTCCCAACAAATCAGGATTCTCGATGAGATACAATGGAATTGGGTAAACCAAAATGAACCCATACATGATGAAAGAACAACTTTGTTGTTTGTTTAGCTATAATTTGCTTATTACAAGGTATTATAATGCACATTTTGCTAAACCTATCCATAATAACATATAAATAATCATGACCTTTTCTAGATTTTGGCAGTCCCCCAACAAAATCCATGGAAACACTTTCCCAAGGACGAGAAGGAACTGGAAGTGGAGTGTACAAGCCTAGTTTTCTATTGCTAGGCTTGCTTTTAGCACACATGGTACACCCTTTAATATATCTAGAAATTGTTCATGCATTATTGGCCAATAACAAAACCTTTGCAATTGTGCAATTGTTTTACTTACACCAAAATGACCTGATACTAGAGATGTATGTGCTTCTTAGATTATGTTAACTCTTTCAGTTTGAGGAATGCATAACTTTCCCAAATGATATAAGAGTTGGTCCTTAACATGATAATCCAATCCTTCTACTTGTTTGCTATGACTTAAAGTTTCATATACATCTTTAAAATCTACATCTTGAGCATATTGTTCAATGTAGCTTTCATGCATACTGAGTTATGCTTAAGTATAGTAGATGCATTTATGATTGGTCTTGATAACATATTTGCAACCTTATTGTGTATGCCTTTCTTATATCTGATAACAAGATGAAACTGTTGTAGAAAACCCATCCACCTATAGTGTCTTGATTACTGCAATTTAGTTTGTGAGTGCAAATATTGAAGTGGTTGATAATCTGTATGTATAATTGTTTCTTTGCCCAATAGGTAATGTTTCCACTTTTTCACACTCTGCACTAATGCATACAATTCTTTATCATATGTAGGATAATTAACTACTGCAAAATTAGATATCTCAGAAAGATAACATATGGGTATACCATGTTGCATCAACACTGCTCCCATGGCATAGTCATTGGCATTTGTTTCAATCTCAAATGGTCTTTGAAGATCTGGCAATGCTAGTACTGGTGTTGTACTAATTTTTTCTTTCAAGGTGTCGAAGGCTTTTTGCTGTTTTCCTTCCCACTGAAACACCTTGTTCAATCCTGTTAAAACATGTAAGGGAGCTGTAATTAAGGAAAACTTAGCAATACACTTTCTCCAATATTGTGTTTCTCCTAGGAAGCTCCTAAATTCTATAGCATATTTGAGTTTAGGCCAGTTCACAATGACTTCAACCTTAGAGGGTTCTATCTTCAATTCACTACCCCCTACAATATGAAGCAAACAATTTAAAGATGTTTTGCCAAATTCACATTTTGATAACTTCACATAGAGATTTTCTTTTCTCAAAACATCTAGAGTCTTCTTTACATGCTTCAAATATTCTTCCCATGTTTTATTGAAAACAAGAATTCCATCTAAATATACAATTACAAAATCATCAATAAAAGGTTGGAGTACATCATTCATAACTCTCATGAAAGTGGTAGGAGCATTAGTTAAGCCAAAAGGCATAACCAACCATTAATACAACCCTTGCTTTGTCTTGAAAGTAGTCTTCCATGCATCTTGTTCTGTTACTCTGACCTCATGATAGCCACTATGCAAGTCCAACTTGGAAAAGTAAACAACTTCTTTCAGCTAATCTAATAGATTAACAATGTGAGGAAGAGGATAATGATTCTTGATTGTTATTTTATTTAGTCCTCTGTAATCAATGCACATCCTCCACGAATGATCTTTCTTTCTCACCAACACAATTGGAGATCTGCATGGTGATGTGCTTGGTCTTATGAACCCTTTCTCGAGCAGCTCCTGTACCTACTTCTTGATCTCTGCATTCTCTAAAGCGGATAACTTGTACATTCTGATGTTAGGCAATGGAGCATCTTGCTACAAATGAATATCATGTATTATTTCCCTTTTGGGTGGTATACCTTTAGGTTCTTGAAATAGGATATCATATTCTGAAACAAATTTTTCTAAATCAACTTTCTGTTTAGCGTCATAGCCTTCAAATACATTGGTTTTATCAGGGTTCTTTTCCTTTACAACCATTAGTAAAAATTGCTTGCATGAATTTACAATTCTTTTCATCTAACCTGAGTTTATGAGAGTGTAGTTATTTTTGAGCTGATGAGCTCTCACAATATATTCTATTCCATCTTTTGTGAGTTGATACTTATTTTCAGTTCTATAGAAAATGGCTTTTCTATCATACAATTAAGGACTTCCTAAAACAATACCACATATATCCAAGGGAACTATATCTAACTCAACCTCATCTACAAATGTTGACCCGAAAGCAAACCTAAGTTTACATTGTCTAGTCACTTGTAGCTTTTCTTTATCACATACCCAACCTAATGGATATGGCTTCTTGTGAAGTGTGGTTAGTAGCCCCAACTTCTTTACAATTGCTTCAGAAATCAAGTTTACTTGTGATCCACTATCAAATAAAGTATCAATCTTTTGATGCTTCGAAATAACTCTAATATCAAAAAGCTTATGTCTTTTCCTCTCCTTTTCTTCATTATCAATAGATTGTGTAGAATTACTAGTAGATGCTTCATAATTTTTACCTTTTATACCCGTGGCTATGACTGTTGTTTCAACACATGAGTCTGACCCCAAATCTTTCTGAATAGCAACAACAATATTCTTCTTCTTGCCATCGAACTTCTTGGGTTTCAACTCCAGATGCAAAGACCACAATGTGCATCACCATATCCATCCTTCTTGCAGTGAGTGCAGGAAGGTTTGTCTTTTTGTACAACGTTTGCCTTCCTCTCTTTCCATTTTTGGTTCTTCTTTTCCTTATTCTTTCTTGTAGTGGGTTTTGATCCCCCAATCTCTGGGTTCACATTCTTGCCTCTAGCCTCTAGACGTGTAGCTTGACTTGATACCTCATCTATGCTAGTAGGGTTAAACATGAAAATGGTGTGCCTTAAATAGCTATGCAGACCACTTATATACTTCAACAAAGTTTCAAGTGAGTCTAGAGAAATGCCTAGAATTAAAGCTTTTTTTCTAAATTCTTGGGTATAGCTTTCCACACTTTGCCCCTTTAATTAGCGAAGAGTTTGCCAACTCATCATTGCTTGCTGCATATAAACTAGTCGATAGAATTTATTTTTAATGATAGAAATAGATTCACTCCAGGTAGAAAGAATTTTACCATGCTTCTTTAAATAAACTTGTGTCCTACCTTCCCACCACACTAGGGCAGTTCCTCCAAGGCGAAGGCTGGCTAGCTGAATCTTTCTCCTTTATGAATCGATGTTTTGCACACCGCAATATACATTAATCTGTCTAATCTAGTTATCTAGCTTTTCTGCATTAAATTCTCCATCATAGATTGGAAAATCAAATTTTACATCTAATTTAATCAAAGATGTTTTCTTCTTTTTATTTTCAGGGCTAGAAGGAGGTGTTGATGGAGGAGGCTCTTCCCCTTTCCCTTTGCCTTCTGGGTGTTCATCTAGAAGAAGTTCCTCTGTTCCTTTGTCTTGTTTGGAGGTTGAAGTACTTTCACGTCGACCCTTCTTAAATTCTCGATACATCTCTTCTACCATGGCTCTCATGGTCATGAAATTGTCCATGAACTGAGAGTCTGATTCCAAGGGAATCTCTTCTGCCATTTTCCTTCGAGGATAGACTCTTCCAATTTCTAGGTTAGCCTCAACCAGTTCTCCTTCTCCTAATTTGATCTTTGACCTAGTTAGCATTCAATAATCCAGCACAAGCTTGTCTAACCTTAGCAACCTAAAGCTCTGATACCACTTGATCTAAAAATGAGATCTTAGACAATTATTAAGGTATTACAGACTCATGTGCATGGATTTTCCTACATTACTTAGTGCAATGGATCAATAAGATTGTGAATAACATAGACAAGGAAGTAGTTAGAGAAACATAATAGACAAACACACATAAACACAACAAGTTTAATGTGGAGTTCACCCAAAACTCTTGGGCTACGTCTCCTGGTCCAGCCTTCAGTGGTGACCTCTCTATTATGTCTTCAAGAGTGAAGTTTTACAATGTGTGAGCTCAAGTTGAGTCTCAACACAACAAATACAACAACAGTAGCTTTGCTCAAATCCCTCAAGCCTCTCTGAGTACACAGACTTGTTCTCTCACTCTCTGGCTCTGTCTTCTCTCTGTCTCAACACTGCTTGTCTCTGTCTTTTGTCTTCTGTGGCTTTAAAGCCAATCGGCGTTGTCTGTTCATTTCCCTTTCTCGGGCTCCTTGGCTCCCGGTCTCTGTCTGCTTGAATCCTCTTATGAGTGTTAGCAACCATGGAATAACATCTTGAGGGAAGGTGGCCACATGTTCTGCAATAGAAGGGACCATCAAGCCTTTGAAATCCCCAAAAATAGCATTCTCTGTTTACATGGAGAAATACAGTAAAAACTGTGAAAATCCGCCAATTTGCCATTTATCAAATTTGAAATATTATAAATTCTGCCTTATAACTCCTATTGGGTCCGCCTTTGTATCACTTATCGCATCTCCACCGTTGATTTGAGAGATTTAGATCCAACGACTGAGGTTTATTTCGGGAAACTCATGCGTACGGGGGTTAACAGCCCAAAAAGGGTGGTTTTCTCGCTCAAGTGCCTGGCCACGTGGCAACCAATGTATGGGCTTCAGTAGAGCCCGGCCAAAACCACTTACTGCCTACGGCCTGCCCGAAATCCTGCTTGTTACGAAACTGAAGACATATATATCTGCATGTATAAATCCTTTCGAGTCTATTTGATCACTTTATTCACATTTCTTTTGTTCTTCGTTCATTTAATGAAAATGCCATTTACATTCAAAAAACCCTTTTACCGGACTTGAAATATTATCAACTATCATCCATAATCCTGTCGGGTCTGTTTTCATCGCATCGACACTTTGTTCGTTGTATTTCATTTAATTAACGAAAACTCGAAATACAAAGGAAAACCTTGTTTTCCGGAACTCAAAATATATGTGTTTTCATTTATAATCTTGTTGGGTTTGGCTATCGCAGTCGCATGTATCGGCCCTACTCCTTTGTGTTGCTCCGATGCGATATTGCGTTGCGACTATATCGCGATTGCATATCGCATAGTCCCCCAACTATTTATAAGTGTTCACCTGTGGTTTGCCGACATGATATTGTGATTCAACTTGGGCCGTCGATCTGCGCGCTTGATCGACGGTCCTCGTTAACCGCATTGATCGTTGTCACAATAAGTCTATGGTAGCCTCTGATAGCCTCCGCCGATTGCGATATGGTGATCGGATATGGACCATTGATTGGCCAGATTCGACGGCTCTCATGCAAAGTATTTTTAAGCCCCCGATAACTTTGTTTTTCAATGTTTTTCATGCTCGATAGTGTTATCCACCTTTTTTTAAAGGTTTTCCTTTTGCGATAGTTTTTAACCATATGAAGACTTAGAGGGTTTTACGATCCATTTAGAACATCTAGAAGGAGCAACGTGGAAGCTAGAGGAAAAGGACACATTCCTTTGATTTTTATGTAAAATATTTTTAGCCTCTATAGGCATACATGGTGATATTCCTCTTATTTTTGTTAGGGTTGTTTTGGGTCTTTGTTATTTATTCTACCTGTAAGTGCGTAAGAAGGCAGAGGGACAAAATGATGAAATTTAGGCGAGAAAGGCCTCAGGTCCGATGCGGCTATCTATGCAATCCTTTTTTTTATTGTGAATATATATATATATATATATATATATATATATATATATATATATATATATATATATATATAATGTGTGTGTTGTGTGTGTGTGTGTTGAATTCTTTATCACTATTCAATTAATGATTGTTGAGTTTTTGTAATAACCATAAAAATATTGTTTAATGCCACCATTATTGAGTGTTGACAAGAGGGATGATGCAATCATTGATCGCCATAGGGATCAATGATCAAAACTTTAGAGTATTGACTAAGACTAGAAACCATGCAGATGAGTGGATTTTGACGGGATATTAGGAATGGAAAGTCTCAAGATGACTATAAGTCATCAGATCTATGAAGTGAATGAGGGAATTCAAGGTGGGTTCTAGTAGTTGGTGTAGTCAGATGAAGTCTTAGTTAGGCCAAACAAAAGTTAGGCCAAAGTAAGGTCGAGCATGTAGATAGATTAGAGTGTCGAGTGACAACCAACCATCCATGACCATATCTTGGGGTGAGGCCCTTGTAGTTGGGCATGTGGGTTTTTCATAATGAATGGAATAAGGGGTTTGACCCCTTACTACTCGACTAACAGCTAGTGGCTGACCCCAGCCTTAGGTGGGATCTATGAGTTTAGTCACTGAGGAAATACATGATTGGGAGGTTCACGTTGACGAAATATGGAAGGAAGATTGGCTATGTATGCAACTCTAGTCAAAGGCAAAGAACTATAACTGAAATTTGAATGGAGAGTAAGCGCATTTCTACACAAGAATGGTGAAAAAGTCCAAATTTAATAAGCCATAACCCACATGAATTCAAAATTAAACCATTTGAAAATCAAATTAGACAAACCCATAATTGATTTTCATAGCTCTACCTCGTAATGACCAATAATAAAAACAAGATAAATATGACTACCACACATAATACAAAGAAAAATAAAAATTATCCTTAAAAAAATCTTTAATTTAATTATACTAAAATCTCCTACATAAACCTATTAAATATTACGATTACAAATCTTTAATTTAATTATACTAAAATCCCTTGCATAAACTTATTAAATATTACGATTAATGTCTTTTTCCAGATTCAAATCTATTATATAACCTTATTTATATAAAATTCAGCATTAAATTAATAATATGTTTATTTAATTTTATCCTTTCCAAATTATTATGTAAATTTTATAAGTATGGTTTGAACTTATCCATGGTCATTTGGAGGATATAGTTTTTATAAGTATGGTTTGAACTTATCCATGGTCATTTGGAGGATATATTTGTGTTACATTGTGTTGGGTTAGAAAAGTTAATATTATGCTTTTGTATCTAGTTAAAATAATTGGATTTGTGGGTTGTATATATATATATATTAATATATATTATATATATATAATTATATATATATATTATATATGATTTATGTATTTGATGGTAAAGGATAACTAGGAGTTATTTTATTTAATTTTAATTTTGCAAGTGATTTATAAATATTATATGTATATATATCTTCAATATTTATTTTTTTATAATATATGAAATAATTTGATAACACATTCTTCATTTTCTACATATATAGAATTTATTTTGATAAATATAAATATATTATTTTTTTTGATATATCTTTATTTTTATAAATTTAAATTTTTATTATAAAATCTATTTTAAAAAATAAAGATGTATTTAATTTTCTAAATTTTAATTTTCATAACCAGTAAAGATACTTTAAAAATCTCTTTTGAACCATGAATATGTTGTAAAATTTATTATGGTAAAAATGTATGAATAGTTTAACTATATGCATTATGTTGACATGTTGTAGTATAATAAATGCTTTTTGATGAGATGTAGTAGATTATACCTAAAGCATTTGGTCGGTACATAATAAAATAAAAAAATTCAAGTGAAATTTAATTCATTATAATTATATAAAATATCAAGTAATTTAAAAAATAAAAAATAGAATAAAAGACGATTTAGAAGTAAATAATTCAGAAGAAAAAGGTCACCGAATTAATGCATGAAAATATAAACGAGGATCAAAAACATGTTAATGACCCGTGTGGACAGGGTTGATTGGTGATTGCACGATACATTTTGAAATGCAATAGAATACGTAGTTCAATTCCTGATCGTCTCATGGGCAGGTTCAGGCTAAAGCCTCCGGAGCACCAATATTCTCTTAGAAACACAGCAGCGCCGACAAACAAACTCCAAACTAGCACAGTTACCAGCACCGACAAACAAACTCCAAACTAGCACAGTTACCAATTTTCTCATGGACAGCTTCCAACTAAAAGTTCTGCAACACTAATATTGTATTACTTAGTTTGTGAATATATATACTATATTTATATAATATATATATATATATATATATAAAATAAAGAGAATGATAATTAGATATAAAAGATATAGAAAATAAAAGTGAAATTAGAAAAATTATGGTTTTTTAGTCATGGGAACTTGGCGACCAGGAAAAGAAATAATGACATATATAAAAAGAAAGATAATGAGATGCCCAAAATATAAAATATAGAAAGTAAAAGTAATTAGAAAAGTTGTGTTTTTAAAGTCTTTTTAACTTAGTTACAAGGAAAGGAAAGAATATTTGAAAGTGTTTGATTGTTTGATTGGTGATAGTTTTTTTATTTATGGAAAATTATATATTCTACTGAGAAATTATAGATAAAATTTGTTTTATAAATGTGCATCTATTACATAAATAAATTTCTAAATTAAAAAAAATATTATATTTGAGATCTGAAAAATAAAAGTTTTAGGGAGAATTTTTTTAGATAACTTTTACTTATAAGATTGTTATATTATTAAAAATATTAGTTAATAAAAATATTTAAAATTTAAAGTAAATAAAGAACAAAATTAACAAACATACCACTCTTTAAGATATTTATTATTGATTTTTTTGGAATTAAGTATTTTTAATTTGAATTTTTATCAGAACTCGAATCTGAATTCAAATTCGAACTTGGTAATTAATGTTTAAATATAAACCTCAAATTCAAACTTGGTAATTATAGTTTAAATATAAGCCATTTTGAGACAAGAAACATATAATGTTATTTATTTCTATATTAAATCACTGGGGCAAGGAGATAATCCAGGGTTGTTCTAAGAATCTAATACATATACCACGGACATGCTTTTCTACAAATTTGAAAATTTCAGCCAACTTGCAACTTTACTAGATCCCGGGTTATAACAAGTCAAGATTACTGTATTAAGAACTTACATGAGAGATTAGATTCTCACAAAAATAAGCCCTTTGCAATGGCTTTATTGGACTCCAAATAATAGTTGCATCTACGGGAAACTATTTTTGGCAATCCCTGGTATCATGGTGGTAGAAGAAAATCCACACGTTTTTATGTAAGTGTTCCAGGTATCGACTCATGGGTGGCAAAATACCCAAGGAGATCCTCGATGCCAGCGAAATGATCTTTTATAATATCTACATAAACTAAATACTACTTCATCAGAGCTGAGCACTGACCTTTAGTAGATTCACCAGGGTTTACAGTTCACGAGGAAGTGGGATTTCAATGGAATGGATTATAATTCGCACAATGGACAGCATCGCCATCATCGTTTCAGAAATCAGCGTTTCTCGTTCCAGTAATTTGCCTTCGAGTAGATTGGATGACAGAGACTGATTTCTGGAGTAAGGATGATGATTATGATGGGCATGCTGAACTTTTAATTCTGGAATATTTTTGAAAGTTCGGTTTCTGAATATTTTTCAATTTACTGAGAAAAACAACATTAATTGTTTGACCTAGTTCTTGTAGTTCCATTCTAAAATATATCAAAATATTTTTGAAATTTGCAATCGAGATTACAATAAAGATGTTGTGCATTGTGTGAATTATAATCACTCCACGGTCATCCCACTTTTCTCTGATCTACAAACAGAGCTGAATCTATAACATACGTGAAAAAAAGTTGAATTAGGTCAGTGCTATCAGAGGTGATCGACGGGTATTTAGTTTATATAGATAGCTTAATCATGCATCTGGCATCGAAGATCTCATGACGATCTCGCAACCCATAAACCGCTACCTGGAACACTTGTATACAAATTTGTGGATTGTGTCCTTACCAGCATTCAAAAGCTGCGAAGCTCCGGTGGAAGCAACCATAAAGAAAACAGGTTCCGACAGAAAATGGCTTCAGAATATTTGAGAAATCTGTTCCCTGCTGCAAATTAGTAGCGTCGGAACTCATATCGTCTTTCTGCAATTTCCAGTACTTTGTTGAACATCTGGACGGAGCGATGGATGATTTAACTGCACTTTCTTGGACGAGTGCATATGATCTCCAACCAACACATACGATTAGATGTTGATATAGAGGCGGAACAGATTTCCACTGGTAACATCGCAGTGAAATCAGAGAGGAAGCGTTAAAAGATGTTACTCTGTTTATTTTTCGAAGTTGTAATAATGAACACGCCTGTCACATAGTACGTCGTGGCCACGTGAACGAAAGCGCGTTTGTCATGATCGTACAATGTATAGGTCAACGTCATGGTTGTTAATTATGGAGGCAAAGAAGCAAATGCTGGAAGATTCTGGAGGCAAAGAAACAAAGAGGGCAACCAAGTCACATCCATGTGTCACTTCATCCTCTGCCTTCAGTTTACTTTTGGTTCATACCGAAACCGACTTAAATCTTGCTTGGTGTCGTCATACGAGCCTGATCACCTTAATATTTTAATAATCTATGTTAACCTTACGTTGTATATCGTATTAAAAAAAAAGGGAGCATTCTATTAAAAAAAAAAAAAAAAAAAAATCCCAAAATATCTAAGTGGACAAAAAAACTAGAATTCTTTTTACCCTATTTATCGTCCTCCAAAAGAGTTTGGCTCCTTCATAGTGTTTTCTGATATAAAATTAAAGCCGAAGATTGAAAGATTGTTGTCTACGTTGAAGGGAAATGTGAGACCAATGGAGAAGAGCAAGATATGAGAAGATAATTGTGTGGAAGTAGCTACTTGAGAATGTCCATGGAGGAATGTTGAGGAATATTATGAGAATTTTAGTAAAAATTGGACTTGATAGTGCATTAGTAAAAAAGTGGACTTGATTTTTAGTTGAATCATTGTCAAGTTGTACTGTTTTTCCTTTAAACTATTTCCACAACTCCTATAACTATTAGTGAAGGTAAAAGAGAGTTGTGAGTGTGTTGTAGAAGAGAGATACATAATGCAAAGTGAAAAGCATCGGTTGTTGTGGTTGAGAGGAGAAGCCACTTGGGAACGAGTTTCCATTAATGTTATGAGGAATTAACATATTGGAGAAAGGAACCATAGTTGTCTTCTATCATGAATTCACTAGATTTATGTGTCGAAGAGAAACATTTCAATTCTATTAAGTGGCTAATGGTTGTTTGCATTTTTTTTTTTGTATTAGCTTGGGATGTTATTATTGGAGGAGTTGCTCATTTGGAGTAGAAGTGAGTTTCCAACCATGTGAAGAAGATTACTTGTGACTTAGTAAGAGACAATTTGAATCTGTAAACATGAGGCATTGATGATTTGTATGAGTGTTATGAAGACTTTGTTGACCATGTGACATAATCAATTACCTTTTTTTGGGGGGGCTAATATTCAAGATTGAAAAGGAACCACCAAAGAATAGCTTGGGAATCTACTATTTGAGGAGCATATGTGAAGCTGAGATCAAGCTGTAAAGAAGAAGGAGAAGCTGTAAACACTTGTGTGGAGGGTAATTTAATTTGTAGAAGTTTGTTGCTTAATTTGTAGATATTGATGGAAGACTATAATATTTGGTCAAGCCAAACTACTAGCCCCAATTTAGGATTGAGGATGAAGACATACCAAAACAAATGTGCCCTTGAGAATGTTTGTGAAATACAACATTATTCTGCATTACAAGGATTGGAATAATCCAAATAAACTTGGGAGAAACTCAAAGATTTGTATGAGATTGCAAATCCAAATAGGGTTTTATTTTTAAAAACAAAGTCCTCTCAATTAAAATGGAGCAAAATGAACACTTCCACAATTTTATTTATAGCATTAAATAGCTTAAAGCTAAGCTCAAGGATATTGGTGAAAACGTTTCATGTAATGATCTAGTCACAATTACATTGAATGGATCGTTCCATGAATACCAAATATTTATCATTATTCTTGTAGCTAAAGAAAAACCCATCATATTTGATGAACTGATAAGCATTTTTTCGCAAGAGCAAGAAATAAGGAAGAAGATACTAGAGTTTAAATTTGGCATTGGAAGTAAAAGGACAACAAAGGAAAAAAGTTGGGGAGAGAGAAAGGAGGAAAGCCACATGCAAAAGTCATATCAAGGCACATAACCACCACCAATAAAAAAATGCTAATATGAAGAAAAATGATGTATGCTACTATTGTGGTAAGGCAATTCATTTTACTAAGGATTGTTTGAAAAGAAAGTTTGATCAATTCAAACATAGAAGACATAATGGAATTTTTTTTTTTTTTTTTTACAAACATGCATCAATAATTAATGAATTCGAAAACATGAATTTGTTTGTTCATGATGTAGTTTTATTGGCTAGAAACTAGTTTATTTATTTAGGTGAATCAATTCATATGTCGTGCAAGAAGGATTGGTTTGATATATTTCATCAAAACACTAATGGTAGACATATCTATCTATGAGATGGTATATCTCATGAAATTTAAGGGTATGGAGATATATATGCGACTTTTCCTAATCGTTAGGAGACATAAATTTTAAATATTATATATGTTATAGGAACAGAAGAAGAATTTGATTTCAATCTCCACTATTTCATATCATAATTTAAAGGTTGAATTTGTTAAGTTACAATGTGTTGTAAAGGGCATGCAAGATCAATATAATGTTGCAAAAACAGGAGTCAGAGTTGGATGATTATACAATCTTGATGTAACTAGTAAGGGTCGTCAAATGTTGGCATCAATAACCTTATCAAATGTGGAACTATAGCGTCCAAGGTATGGAAATTTGATCATAATGATTCCATGTTAGTTAAAAAAAGCGAATAGTGGATGATGTTCAAATTCTTAAGAATGAGTATATTGAATGTGAGGGATGTGCATTCCTTAAATGACATATAGAAGAGTTTCCTACACATACATAGAAAATGAAATGAGAAATTGTGGAACTAATGCACACTGCATTCTAATATATGCCATCCCATGCAGATAAGATCTCTTGGTGGAGCATATTATTTTCTTACTTTGATTGATGAGAAAACTATATATACTTAGGTCTACTTTATGAGGAAGAAAAGTGATGCATTTGAATACTTTAAAGAATTGAAGGATATGGTTGGAAAGAAAACATGAAGGTACATCAAGGATTTCATAGAGGGTGGAAATACTTATGACAAACTTTCATAAAATATTGCAAAAATGATGGGGTTCAACAACAATTTACGGTGCCACATAATACTCAAAAGAGTGGAGTAATTAAGAGGAAAAATGGAACTTTAGTTCAATGTGCTTTGACTATGCTTAAAGGTAAAAATATCACTATTGATTTTTGGGTTAAAGTAATAAGCATTGTTCTATATTTAAAAAATATAAGTCCTACAAATTTTCTAGAGAAAAAAATACCTTATAAAGAATTTTATGCCTATAAACCAATTGTAAGACATCTAATAATGTTTTGAAGAAAAGTAATTTCTCATGTTTCTAAAGAAGATAAGAGAAAGTTTGATGCCAAGGAAATCTAGTTCATATTTATTGGTTGTTTTTTTTATCACAAAGATTATAAAATGTATGATCCCATAACTCACAAAGTATTTGTTAATGGAGATGTCACATTTCATGAATGTTAAGACATGGTCAAGAAAGAGGAAGAACATAGTGCATTGAAATTGCTTAAAGGCAACAAGTGGAAGAAGTTGAAGATCAATATATTGATGTTGAAGATGAAGGTAGAATTGAAGTTACAAGCATATAGAGCACACAAAGAATAAGAGGATCAAATCCACAAAGCGATTAAGCATTATAGAGATCAATAGGGAAAATATTGGCATCTATAAGGAAAAAATATTATGCAATAATGACTCAAGTTATGAATGTTGTGTATCCTTTACACTATGAGAAAATAAAATATTTGTTGACAAGGATAGAAGTCCGCCAACATAGGGGCTCACCCTAGTATGAAGTCCTAATTAGACCCCACACCATTTGGAGTAGGAGACCCATATGGATAATAGGTCCGACCACCATAATTAAAGGTTTTCCTTGGCTGTGATAAACAATATAAGAGAGTATGAACATAATTTTTTAAAGAAGAAAGTGGGTTGACACTGTGAAGCATACAATTGCAGTGTATATAAGGTAATTTCATGGACAGGATGAGAGAAAGTGAGCTTTTAGAAGAAAAGTATTAATACTATCATAATAAAGACACGAAGGAGCACGAAAATGATCGTTAATTATCCTACAAAATAGTTCACAAGATAATAACAACAATCATACAAGCAAGTAACAACACACATTCAACAAGATATGTACCAAAGCCAATGAAATTGTTCATTTTCTTTAGTATGTGTGGAGAAAACATATACCACAAGCATTAAAATAATAGTCTCACAACATCCACAATACATGCATAAAAGTGCACAAGATCTGAGAGATTCGAATATTAAGTGAGAGTTCCAAGATACATAATTACAATGATGCAACACTAGCCCCAATAGTGGAACATTAAGTCACCACTTTCTCCTCCAAATATCATCTTCTCTCCTATGTCGAGCTAGAGAAGTCGAGGTGGAAAATTCCCTTTGCTTGAGGCATAAGAGTTTATTTATAAGAAATGAGGTGAGATTTCACCTCCCATGTGACTCTTGACATCCCTCATGACTTTCGAGCTCCCATATTTGAGATTTTATGTCTCCTTTGAACTCCTATATGACTCTAGGACTTCATGGTTACTTTTAGAATTCCATATGTGACCCTTGGGCTTCCACAAATTTTACGTTTTATGATTTCGAAAAAAAAATAATTACATTCTACCAATAATGTGGCAAAAGTACATAGGACAAAACAACACTCTTATGTTTACACTTTGAATAACCATGATTTGGTGACTATGAGATGAGACTCAATGGAAATGTATTAATTTTGAGGTTCCTTTCTCTATTGTTATGTATTCAAATCTTGATGATTGATCTATGATGTGCTTCATCTTTGCCCTTAAAATGGTCTAGATGAATATTAGAACATTCTAAGTCAACCTGAGTTGCCATCTCTCTATTGTGGTCCGAGATTCCTTTATCTCTTGTATAATGGTATCTTTGTATCTCATCTCCACAAATATGTTCTCGCAGCCTCTCCATGATGAATTCCTTGAGTACCATTTTTCCCTGTCAGGATGATAAGACCTACAGATGAATTTTACTCATGACAAGACAACACAACTCTCGAAATCACCTATTCTATCTCGTTTACTCTTGTGAAATGTTCAATATGATGGGACAATGTGAAATAACTAAGATAGGAGCCTTCTTGGGCATAGTGTGTAGGATCCGGAGGTAAGGAGTGAGGGTCTCGACATTTTGATTGCAAAATTAACAGTGGAAAGTGAGAGGCAAGTCATGGATTGCACATTAGGCAAGTATAAGAGGCAAGGAAGGTTTTCCTACTCACTGAGAATGCGTAACATGGAATTCTTGAAGGGAGGGGTTTGGGTGATATGTGGTAGAGCATTGTAAGGGTTGCAAGATGAATCTACTTCTCAATGAAAGTGCATAGTGCACAATGAAGGAGGGACTGGTCAAGGCATTGTGTAGAGGTGGAGTTCAAGAGACAAGAGTGACAAGCATGGGAATTGTAACTACACAATGCATAATAGCTGAAGGAGAGGGAATAAGAATTGTACAATTTGACTCTACAAGGGTCCACAAATGACATGACCATCCACTAGAAGTGTGCAATGCATAATGCTAGGCAGGGTTGGTCAAAATTGTGAATTTGGCAAGTGTAACTAGCAAGGTGAAATGATTATGATTTGAAGTACTTAATGCATAGTTGAATGAGGATATCATCTATGATTGCGTAGTGTGAATTTCTAGGAGCTAGGAACTCCACCACTACAAATTAGGAATGTGTAGTGCACAAGACACTTCGTTGAGGGATAGGGAAAATTTTAAGAACCCCTCCTAAATTTATATGTATAATAAATGGGCGAATCTCCATGGTATATAGGAAAAATGGAAGGAGATTTTATCAATAATATAATATGTATATAT